>SEMN01001767.1:0-28493 GCA_005408345.1 Macquaria australasica | reverse complement strand
ATACATATATATACACACACATATACACACACACATATATATACATACACACACATATATATACATATATACATATATACATATATATATATATATATGTGTATGTATGTATGTATGTATGTATGTATGTATGTATGTATGTATGTATGTATATATCTCCGAATGACAATAACACATTCCTACTATTACTGATCTCATTCCATATTAAGTCCTTCATTCATTGTCCAATCCAGCTATGAGCGCCTTCATGTGAAAGAGGCAGAGTTAACAGAGCTGGTTGATAACCAGTTCGTGATACCGGTTATCCAAGACCACTAGTGTTATTCTCAGTGAAGCCCAGTAACCCAAAGAGAGCCAGACTAGGTTGGTACAGGACCCCTGTTGCAGTCACATATTTAGATGCTATCCATTAGGAACATAGCAGAGTGGTGGAAAGAAGCACTGACACTACAATAATGTTTGAAATGAACTAGCTGAGGGATTGCTTACCTGTCAACTTCGTCACGTGTCACGATGTCTCCTTTCTTCAGGGCTTTGATGGCATACAGTTTGCCTGACTTCTTATACTCTGCTAGTAGCACCTTGCATCAGTTACACGATAGAGGAGAAACATTTCATGCATATTAACCTTCATATCTTTTTAAAAAAACATTTGCCATTATGGTGGAGTACAGATGGGAGCTGACAGGAAATGAGGGAAAGGAGAGATGACATGCAAAGAAGGTCTCTGGTCCCCATGGTCAGCATCCTAAACCTCAAGGTCACCAGGACACCTCTTAACCCTTATTTCTCACTGAGTACTCATTTTTACAGGTATAGTGCTGAGGGTCCTCCTCAGTACGTTAGAGTAGATGCGTACCTTTCCAAAGTGACCTCTTCCTAGAACTGAAATGCAGTTGAAGTCTTCCATCTGAAGTCCTTCGTCCCTGCTGAATGAAAGTACAAAAGTGCACAAATATTTTGCAATTCCTCACCAGTTTTGCTGAACTGTCTTCTCTGCACAAATTAAAAAAACTAAATGTACTTTATTCCCAGAATTTAAAATGGTCCATCTTAACAAAGAAGAAAGACAATTTTCATTTTACCAAAGTGATGAAATGTATATTTTTATGCAGTTATTATACAGAAAATATATTAGTAGTATTTCAAAATGATAGCATGAAACATCCCACTCCGGAACAAAACAATCAGTCCAACATTTCTACCGAGTATGACTTACTGTGGAGGTGGAGGAATTGAGGGTTGTTGTGTGAGGTCTGGGCTCTCGTTTTCTCCAGAAGACTGGTTCAGCAAGGTAGACAGACAGTAGAGATAAACTCACACATCAACTGAATCACTCAAACACAAGAGGAAAAATAAAAACTGAATGTAAACAAAAAAACAAACAAAAAAAATCAACCTTGATTTTGTGAGCAACAGAAACATTAGGGATGGAACAAAACCACTGCTCTAGATTATGACCTAAGTTGTAACATTATTAGCCCCTTGTTTTTACAGGTATTCATCCGTGTATAACTATTATCACAGTTAAAGCATCCGTCACTGAAAAACTGACCACCTCCCTTGCTTACCAGTGGAGAGTCTTTAGTGTTCTTTCTTGTGCAATGTGGAGATCTGCCGGGCTGTTCTTCAGTAAAATTTAGACTCACCACAGCAGGTTCTCTGAAAAACCAAGAGGAAAACCTATTACACTGCCACCGTCCTGGTTTTAGTGCTGTCTTACGGCTGTGCTGGTGTTAGTATTGTTGACTAGCTTCAGTGATGCACCTTTGAGCATTATCTCCACAACCAAAAAACATGTTTTAGCCAACACTCAGTTACTGTCTCCAAACCACTTACACATATTAAATACATCTCTGCCTACTTGTTTCTTTATGAAGAAACTACCAGCAAAACAAATACTACTACTTTGGGGAAAAAGCAAAATAACAAATAAACACTAAAAGCCCTGCACCTCCTAAACCATGGTGTGAATTCTCCTCATATGCTTTCACTCTGAGAACTGTTGTGGCCTCATATTGAAGAGACTGTTTGATGTTCTTTCTTTGTTACTTATTTATCAGGTCCTCCTTTTATCTTATTTCATAGATATACAGTTTTTCCGAACTGAAAATCCGAGTGAAATCCAAAGTTTTGTCAACATTTTATTCATGATTTCTGCATTTGATCAATTCTTGGAAAGCTTTATGCTCTTGGCTTTAAAAGGATTTAAGATGTACAGTAGATATTAAAAAAAAATATACACAAACACACATATATATACATACGTATATACATATATACGTATATATATATATATATATATATATACACACACATATACACACATATATATATACATATATATATATACATATATATATACATACATATATACATACATATATATATACATATATATATATACATATATATACATATATATACACACATATATACACATATATATACACACACACACACATATATATATATATATATATATATATGTGTGTGTTTGTGTGTGTATATATATATATATATATATACACATACATATATGTATGTATGTATGTATGTATGTATGTATGTATGTATGTATGTATATATATATATACACACACACACACATATACATATATATCATCAAGAACTCAATGGGGCTGTCGAAGACAACCCTGGAGGCCAACTCAAAGTCAACTGCACAAGTGACCATGAAGTGCGGCATATACCAAGGTGATGCACTATCCCCACTGCTGTTCTGCATAGGCCTGAACCCTCTCAGCCAGATCATCGCGAAGAGTAGCTACGGATACCGGCTACGGAATGGAGCAACCATCAGCCACCTTCTCTACATGGATGACATCAAGCTGTATGCCAGGAGTGAGCGAGACATCGACTCACTAATCCACACCACCAGGATATACAGCGACGACATTGGAATGTTCTTCGGACTAGACAAGTGTGGCTGGATGGTCTCCAAGAGAGGGAAGGTAGTCAGAACTGAAGGGATCAGACTACCAAAAGGCAACATAGCAGATGTGGAGGACAGCTACAAGTACCTTGGGATCCCGCAAGCAAATGGCAACCATGAAGAGGCTGCAAGAAGGTCAGCCACAGCCAAATACCTCCACAGAGTAAGGCAAGTCCTGAAGAGTCAGCTGAATGGGAAGAACAAGGTCCGAGCTATCAACACCTACGCCCTGCCCGTCATCAGATACCCCGCTGGCATAATAAGCTGGCCAAAAGAGGAGATCGATGCCACTGAAATAAAGACCAGGAAGCTCCTCGCAATGCATGGAGGATTTCACCCCAAGTCCAGCACCCTGAGACTGTACACTAAGCGGAAGGAAGGAGGCCGAGGACTAGTGAGCGTCAGAACCACTATCCAGGATGAAACAACAAAGATCCATGAGTACATCAGGAAGATGGCCCCAAGTGATGAGATGCTTAGTGAGTACCTCAGGCAGCAGAAGCCAGATGAGGAAGGAGAGCAGGTGGAACCATCATGGGAGGACAAACCCCTGCACGGTATGTACCACCGGCAGATAGAAAAAGTGGCTGATATCGAGAAATCCTACCAGTGGCTGAAAAAGGCTGGACTGAAAGACAGCACAGAGGCACTAATCATGGCAGCACAGGAACAGGCTCTGAGCACAAGATCGATAGAGGCCGGGATCTACCACACCAGGCAGGACGCCAGGTGCAGACTGTGCAAAGATGCCCCTGAGACAATCCAGCACATAACAGTGGGGTGTAAGATGCAAGCAGGCAGGGCGTACATGGAACGCCATAACCAAGTAGCTGGCATAGTGTACAGGAACATCTGTGCCGAGTATGGGCTGGAAGTCCCACGGTCAAGATGGGACACACCTCCGAAGGTGGTTGAGAATGACCAAGTTAAGATCCTGTGGGACTTCCAGATACAGACTGACAAACTGATGATGGCGAATCAACCGGACATAGTAGTGGTGGACAAACAACAGAAGAAGGCAGTAGTGATAGACGAAGCAAAGCGATGGCAACATCAGGAAGAAGGAACACGAGAAGCTCGAGAAATACCAAGGGCTGAAAGAGGAGCTAGAAAAGATGTGGAAAGTGAAGGCAACAGTGGTCCCCGTGGTAATTGGAACACTCGGGGCTGTGACCCCCAAACTGGGAGAGTGGCTCCAGCAGATTCCAGGAACAACATCCGAGATCTCTGTCCAGAAGAGTGCAGCACTAGGAACAGCTAAGATACTGCGCAGGACCCTCAAGCTCCCAGGCCTCTGGTAGAGGACCCGAGCTTGAAGGAGGAATAGACCACCCACAGGGGCGAGTGGGGAATTTATATATATACGTATGTGTGTATCTACACCAATCAGCCATAACATTATGACCACCTGCCTAATATTGTGTAGGTCCCCCTTTTGCCGTCAAAACAGCCCTGACCCGTCAAGGCATGGACTCCACAAGACCTCTGAAGGTGTGCTGTGGTATCTGGCACCAAGATGTTAGCAGCAGATCCTTTAAGTCCTGTAAGTTGCAAGGTGGGGCCTCCATGGATCGGACTTGTTTGTCGGCACATCCCACAGATGCTCGATTGGATTGAGATCTGGGGAATTTGGAAGCCAAGTCAACACCTTGAACTCGCTGTCGTGTTCCTCAAACCATTCCTGAACCATTTTTGCAGTGTGGCAGGGCGCATTATCCTGCTGAAAGAGGCCACTGCCATGAAGGGGTGTACTTGGTCTGCAACAATGTTTAGGTAGGTGGTACGTGTCAAAGTAACATCCACATGAATGGCAGGACCCAAGGTTTCCCAGCAGAACAGCTTGCCTTCTTCCCATAGTGCATCCTGGTGCCATGTCTTCCCCAGGTAAGCAACACACACACACACACGGCCATCCACATGATGTAAAAGAAAACGTGATTCATCAGACCAGGCCAGGTCTTCTTCCATTGCTCCGCGGTCCAGTTCTGATGCTCACGTGCCCATTGTAGGCGCTTTCGGCGGTGGACGGGGTCAGCATGGGCACCCTAACCAGTCTGCGGCTACGCAGCCCCATACGCAACAATGCACTGTGTGTTCTGACACCTTTCTATCAGAACCAGCATTAACTTTTTCAGCAATTTGAGCTACAGTAGCTCTTCTGTTGGATCGGACCACACGGGCCAGCCTTCGCTCCCCACGTGCATCAATGAGCCTTGGCCGTCCATGACCCTGTCACTGGTTCACCGGTTTTCCTTCCTTGGACCACTTTCGGTAGGTACTGACCACTGCAGACCGGGAACACCCCACAAGAGCTGCAGTTTTGGAGATGCTCTGACCAGTCGTCTAGCCATCTCAATTTGGCCCTTGTCAAAGTCGCTCACATCCTTACGCTTGCCCATTTTTCCTGCTTCCAATACATCAACTTCAAGTACAAAATGTTCACTTGCTGCCTAATATATCCCACCCACTGACAGGTGCCATTGTAACGAGATAATCAATGTTCTTCATTTCACCTGTCAGTGGTCATAATGTTATGGCGGATCGGTAAACTACAGTGTGTGTTCATGGTGATGAAGGAACAGTGTGTCTCACTGATGTGTGTTTAATAGTTTTTGGACAACATGGAGCTCTATGGCTCAGAGGAAGAAGATATAATCAGGCTGTGATACACACACTGTACTTGTTAGTACATACATTCACTGTATGTTTGGCTCTGCTCATGGGATTTGTGACTATAAACAAATATCAGTATCACCAGACCATTCTTTAATAATGCTCATTTTTATAACTTCACATACTATCATTATACAACCACTGTGTCTTACTTGTCCTAACTCTGAATGCAGGTCAGTGATAATGTTACTATCAGCCCTCCACTGAAGTCACATTCTCTCTAGTCTCAGATATCATGAGTGGGTAGAAAAATAGCCTTAAGTCACTGTGGAAAGCTAAGCAAAGAAGTTAATAGCTCACTTTTGTAACAGCTCTTCCATAAATGTGACAAAGAGATGTTTCTGGGTCACACTGTCTGCAGACACCACAGAGCCTTACCGTGGCGGAGAAGTGATGGAGGATGTGGGGCCAGTGTTAATGCCTGCTAATGGAGGGCTCATGGGCTCCAAGGAGCTGCAGGGAGGCAGGATGCTCATCATCAAACGGCCCCAAGTGGCAAAGTTCATGTTCATCTGGGCAGCACGCAGGAAGTCCTTCCCTGTGAAGAGAAATGAGACAAGAGAGATCAAATCTGAACTACATACTTATTTTAACATGCAAGTAGTGAGAAAAGAAAAGCTACTTTATCAGTGTCTGATTCACCTTTTTATGTTTTAATTACAAAATGTAAATGTATTCAAGTGATCTTTGCACAGAAAAAAATAAAGAACCACCACAATTTTAAAAAGGTCAAATTATGGCTTCTGGGAAACTTGGAAGTGTAAGCTTATCATCCAAGTCATAATTTGTATGTAATTTTATTTCATTTATTTTTTTAACATTTGACTGCTGATGAAATTGGTTTGTTGGCATCATGACGTCACCTGGTCACCTGGACCCCTGCATCTCTCCCCTCTTTACAACAAGGACCACAATATCTCTTAATATCAGATCCTTGTAGAGCTGCAACGATTAGTCCATTAATCGATTAGTCGATCAAAAGAAAATTAATTGCTATATTTTGATAATTGATTAATCGTTTCAGTCATGTTTCAAGTAAAAATGTCAAACATTTGCTGGTTCCAGCTTCTTAAATGTGAGGATTAATCGATTAGGAAAATAATCGTTAGTTGCAGCCCTACATCCTTGACATTTTTGTAGTTGTGTGTGATTTAATGTCCTCCTTCTCATTATGTCAAATACAGTAAACTGAACTGAAATCATGTACCTGCAGATCCCCACCTTCATCCTGTCATTTATCATCACATTGTACTTTCAAAATGGCACTTTATTTAGTATTGTGTGATGTGTCCCCGTATATTATAACCTTTATGTTAATGAACCCAGTGACAATAACCAACCTAAAAGCTTAAATGACAACAACAGATGAAGAGTGCAATCAGTAAAAATGTAGAACTTAATCTAAATCCACACTGTAACCTTACTGTCGGAAACAAGCCTGAGAGCAATTTATGGGACAAGCAATAATAATACAATTTATACCAACAAATAATTAACATCTGAACGTTGCTACCTTTTTCTTTAGGGAAAATTCTCCTCTGCCTCTGCAGTTTGGAGCGCCGCTCAATAACAGGATTGATAAACGTCACCTGGAAATGAACAGAGGAGCTGATGATGATTCATGTTTAGGACTGATGCAGCTTTGGTGTTGGTGGCTATGTCATATGGAGAGGAATATTTACTGCTTGGGATTATTTTAGTCACAACACCGTTTTTTGTGACATTCATTCCCGGCTGCTTGCTCCAATAATAGAAAACAAATAATAACAAAAAAAAAACTTATAAAAGGACACTAATAGAACTTTTAATTTTTATGGTGTAGCAATAATATTATAAAAACCCAAAGATGAACTTGTTTGGAAATAAAGTCAACTCTGGAATGAGAGATGCAGGTACAATATGTGGGTAGCAAACTATGCTAGGCTTGTTTGCCAAGGGATGGTTTGTGTGTAGTTTGATCATGAAGACATCAAGTCGTCACAGAAGTAAATAAACCGTCTACAGGTTAGACATGAAAGTGAGAACCTCAATGAAGAGGACACCCTGTGGCTCCAGCTGGAGACACATGCCATGTCGGCGGTTATCCAGGAAGTCCTCCAGTCGCAGGAACTTCACCCCACTTAACGCTCGCCAGTCTCTCCAGTACACAGCGATTTCCAGCTCCCGGGACTAGATCGACACACACATTACAAATATTCATAATCTCATTTAATCAATTACATGTTTTTCAAAAGACTTGGTTAGTAGATTTTATGGATCAGAATGGCTTTATCTTTCAAATTACTGAAAAGAGGTAAAAGACATGTTGATGAGATTTAACTCACTGCCACAGTTGAGAAAAAACAACAAATGTTGTAAGACCTCTGCAGTGACACAAAAAATGTTTGAAAAATCTTTTTTTGGAGAGAGTAATTGAAACACATTTAAATTGTTACTTTGGTGATTTAGTATTGCACTTTTATAAAGTTGGGGGAATCACAAGAGACAGATTTATAAAAAATAAAAAAAAATATCCTGATATCCAAGATATCCTGACTTTTAGTCTCAAAAAAGGATCAAGCTTTAAAAAATGCCTCGGATCTTTGCGTTAGACCCTCCCTGCCTGGGAAAACGCCACCTCTTTCTGACTCTACGCCCCCAGGCTTTCTGTTAAAAACATAAACTCAAGATTATATAACCCTAATGACATCACTATGTCATCATAAGGGTTGTTTTCTCAGACTTGACAAAGCTCCTCGAGAGTCACAGAAGACACTATACAACTGTTGTGTAGCACTCCCCATGACCGGTAAACTGACCTGTGTAAAATCAGTGACTTCAAGGCTCCCTGTTAAACAGAGACAATGAGGGCTGGGACGTTCAACGCAATATGTCTTAAGAAGGGATGCTGGCCGTGTGTGGCTAAAACCAGATTAGAGCAAATGTCAGAGGATTAGTAGTGGGATTACATGAGTAGAGTAGGAGGCTGACAGAGTATCTAAGACATACTTGGCCATTCTGACTCATTGAGGGACAAGATGTGGGGGGCTATTAACAGATCACCATTCACCATTAGGGCTGACTGAGATTACATTTTGCAATAATCTAGCCTTGCAACACTGCTTAGTTTAACACCAAACTACACTGGTATAGTGGGACAGGCTATCACGAAGAGGAAGACAACATAGTCACTGCAACTATTGTTCTGTCATCAGCACACTGAAATATGGAAAATCAACGGGCTGTTTTATGGTTAATCTTTCAGCATATTTGAAGGAAGAGAAATACATTTAATATTAAAAATGAAACACACCAGTGAGTATAATGTAGGATAAAAGCAATTTTAATCATTTTTCAAAACATTTTTCAGTGATTGTGGCATTTATTTTTCAGACTGAGCCTGGCTGTAATGCAGTTAAATTAACTGCAGTCCAATTAGGTTTAGGAATAACATCCCAATACCCTGAACTGAGCTGCTGTTGCTATAATCACTTTATTCTTGTCAGCTTCCATCAGTGACACAGAAATACCCGGGACCCAAACTGTGGTTAAAAACATGACACATGCATGTGTGACCAATAGTGTTTTTTGAGTCTGATATCAATATTTAGGAGTTTAAAAAAAATTGAGATGACAATATATCAGCCAATAGCTTTTTTTTAAACATAAACAACAATCTTGATACAGATCCCTTAGATTTTTTTTTTGCACTTGTTTTTTCTGTACTGCAGAATTATATTTTTTATGTCTGAACCATCTCTTTCTTTGCCCTTATACAACAACAAGTAGAACATTTTCATTATGTTATTAAACCAGGACTGTTACAGGACTTGTTTCATTTGAAAGATTCCTCTTTTGAAATTAATTTATTGTAACACTGCTATATCACAGTCAAGGGACAGTAACTCATTAATGAGGTTTTTTATGTCGTCCTAAAACCAGGTTAGTGCAGTAACCATTTGAAAAATGCACTTCTGGCTCAGTTGTAATTTGAGTTACTCGTTGAAATAAAAGCCACTAACCCGTTCCAGTTCGATGCTGAAGCTTTGGCCCCAGGCCTCTTTGCCCAGCTGTCTCCAGTGTGTGCGTCCCACTATCCTGTTGTCCACCTTCAGCACAACGCTTATCTCCGCTGAGTCACAAATACAAAGACACACACTGATACAGGCACTGACTAATAAAGACCAATAAAGGATATTTCAAATAGAGAAAAATACAGTAATAGCTGCCAGAAACGCAGAGAGTGGAAAAGTCTGAAACTCAAGTAAGAATGAATATTCTTTTTAGGCTGTCAGACGGGGTCCCCTTTAACCCATTTCCTTGTGAGGGAACCAAATGATCACATATTTACAAGAAACTTTTCTTGTAATAACAACATCACTTTGTTATATCACAAAACTTTCTCGTTATTTCCCCAAATCACATGTTGCAGGGTGATTTTATGTATATTAGCTGTGGGTTCACAATCACTTTGTGTGGCATCAGTGATTGTCAATGCGACTTGATACTGGTCAGTGTGGTGTTGGTATACTGGGCCACAGATGTTAAAGTATCTGACAAGAACGAACACCCCCCCCCCCCCACCTTTGCCACGTCCTGACAGTCCGTACCAGAAACAAACTCTGCAGGGACAGGCTCCAGCCCCCCTGCCATCCTGCACAGGACAGGCGCTATAGGTACAGTAATGGATGGATGGTATCGTTTCCCAAGCATCAAATAAAACTTAAACTGTTCCTATTCGATTTAGGCTACAATGGATCTTCTTGTGTAAACATCATCTGAAAATCTTTTGTGATTTAACAAGAAGGTTTTGTGATACAACAAGATAAAGTGATGTGTTGTTATAACAAGAAAAGTTTCTAGGAATATGGAGAAAATATGCCAAAAAACATCTTGTGTACAACGTGAAACTGATCTTGTAAAAACGAGAAAAGTTTCTTGTTATAACGAGAAACTGAGCAGAAGTTTTCTTTTGTCATTGGTGGCAGCAATACGCTGCCATAATTAAGCTTCATCAGCTGCATCAAAATCGGTTTGGACCTTTTTTCCCTCCTGGGTTTTGGCTCTCAGGTCACATAGGGGCTGCACTAAACTTCTGATGGGTAGAGCTTCATGGGGCTTTATGTAGCCTGAGAGAAAGTTCTGCAGACACTACTCAGGACTCATAAAACTACCCAACCTCTTCTAGATGTTTTTGGGGTATATGTACCCCAAATTTTTGGGTGTAACTGTAATATTGTAATGGTGAAGTGCAACAATTGAACATCAGTCAAAGCTAAGATGACAAAGGACAGTGTTACTGACCTATTTTAGAGATTTTAGAGATATAAATACCACGCGTTAATAACACAGAAGTTTAGGCCACATTTCTAATTCTAAGAATTCTTTTCTAATTCTTTTGTTAGACTTATGGAAGGCACAAAGAGCAATTTCATTATAATGTATTTGCTAAGTTATTATAAATAAACTAATAACTATAAACTAATAATTTTTGTGTGTGAAAACAACCTACATCCTTGTAAATGTCCATTGGTGGATGTGACATTAATTCCCATTTAGACTGAAGATTCTATCTACAGGAACTCATAGAAAACATCAATAGACTAACAAGCAGACAAATACCATGCAACTACTGTATACATACAGGGAAGTAAAATAGCTAAACAAAAAGTGTCAGCTGGAGTGTTGACTTACAGGACAGGTCATCAGCCTTGGTCGTCTTGCCATTGGCACTGCGTCCTGATAGGCCGGCTCTCACCTTCAGAGACTTTCCATCTGAAAAGCTCACAGGGGTGACTGCGATACGGCCCGGAACAGACTCCAACAGGTCTTGGCAGCCCTTCAAACATACCTCCAACCGACCTGAGGAGAAGCATTTCAGTTATCAATTCAGTCTTGACAAAATTAAAACTATCTAAAGTTTAATGGACAACAATCATTTACTTGAGGAAGAAAATGTAACTCTAGAAATCACAAAATGATGAAGTCAGATGAGATCTTTAACAAAGCAACTAAAGGGATATATTGGAATACATGAGTAGCAACCTGTTAGACTGGCTGGTTTGAAGAAGGAGGAAGAACGGGAAGAGGACGGAGTGTTGGATTGCTTCTTTGGTGTGCCGTAGGAAGGTGAGGTTCCCAACATGAGTTCCTCCTTAATGGCAGCATGTTTGGGATGGTCCTGAGGCAGCTCACTTAAGCGTCTCTCCAGGGAGAGACGTAACAAATCCACCTTCTGAAATGACTCTTGCATTCGTGCCTGGGCCTGAGGGACACACAACCTTTTGGTTATATGATATGCCCCTAGACCACTAGGCCACCTGAGGGGTGTTTCATCAAGCAACATCACTAGTTAATCCCATTTAATACTCATTTGTATTATCTTGCATCTTGTAATGCCTGATATCCTCTGATCTGGGGTTATAAGGATAGAAGTAAAGGTAGGATTGGTTGGAGGAGTACCATGACAGTAACAAACTGATATCTTTATCCTCACTGTGGTATCATCCTGTCACCCACAAAGCTTGATAATGGCATTGTAAAGTTCTCATGTGATAGTCCATACAACTAGGCATCACAGGAACTGCATTGGCATCTTGTCCAATATGGCACAAAACAACCTTCAAAGCTGCAGGAAATCCTCTGTCAAACTCTGTCTGGCAGCAGCTTAATATTTCCGAAATCTCAATTTGGGAGTGTAAACTACCCATTTTGGGAAAGAGTACTAGAATACACAGGGAAGTGGTTAGGTTAGATGGTACCTGTGTCACCAAGACTATGCCTACTGGGGGACCAAACAGAATTGCCCAATATATCAAAATATGACTTTGCTGTGATAAAGGTAGGGGTTGTCATGGCTGCCCAAATGATCCTCAGATTATGGAAACGTACGTCCTCCCCAGATATTAAAAAATGGATGTAATCCATGTTAGAAATAGTATCATATGAACACATGTTAGCTAGAATCAATGATGAAGGTGAGAACTTTAAGAGGTCATGGGACTGCTTTTTCGATCATAGTGTTGCTGGTTGTATTGCTATATTCATTTTGGTTGTTCTAAATATTATCCTGGGTCTTTGGATATCTTATAACTAAAAGGTAATAATACTGTCTGTTTGTGTATATTTAAATAAATACAAACTTTAATTACAAAAAAAATTACAGAAATCTCACAAATCATAGAGAACGTGGAGATTTGATCATTTGATGAGCTTAGAGGAAGGTACAAATTGAACATTAATTCTTTTTTCAGTATGTTCAATTAAGATCAATTTTTTCCAGATTTCACACAAAATACTTCGACTATAATAATGACATAGACAAACAATCCAGGTCTTTAGCCTCAGGTCTGCTGATTCACTCCAACTTCATGGAAGGAATTTCAGTAATGTCCAAGTCAATTCAAAGTTAAACAATTAAAAACACAGAGCTCATATTACTCCCTCTAGACTTACAAAATGTACCCAAGCCCCGCTGATCTCAAGTGCGTACTTTGATTCATATGCTGTGGTACTCAAGTCTGAATCTGGACAGAAGTGTTTAATTCAATATCAGTAATTAAGAATATAAACCTCTCAGCATTTCCTGTTGTTTGCTTGCTGGGGGCAGCACAGCTAAGATGCAAAAACTATAAAAAGATAGCAGTCCTGGCCTTTATGGCTGCTAGGAGAATGATTTTGTTGAACTGGAAGATTGGTAAGTCAAACTGTTTTTCAATAGATAACTGGTTACTTGAATCTTAAAATCTTCTTGGTATGGAACGAATTGCAGATGATCAGTGGCTTCTACAATTCTGGAATGATTTGGGATCAAGCGAGGAGCTGCCTTACCGTCGCCCCAGGTCAGGTAGACTCTATGATCACCAATACAGATAATTAACTATATAATATATTTAATTATATGGTACTGTACTGCAGTTATGACCCCCCCTAGCCCCTACCCTCTATGTCATGTGTTTTTGTGTGGTTTATCATTGTGTTGTATAATGTTTTTTTTTTACTCTGTAAATCCAAAACTGTACATACATTTTAAAAAGATTACCAGTTAAATCAGGCTTACTTTAGTAAATCAGGAGACTCTGTCTCATAAAGGAAGTTTAAAATAATATTTTCTTCATATTTTATGAGGAGATATGTAGGTCATAATCTGTTCGGACTGATCTCAAATATTACTAATGAGAGATGAAGGTTGTTACACACAATTATAAAGCCTGTTACGCAATATGCCTTTTGTAATGGTGGATAGATTTTGAAATGCACATTTCCTATATGTACAATCTATATTGAATATACTCTTGACAGAATATATGGCATATTATATTAAAAATTATAGACAACTACAAACAACATTATGGAGGACATGAAGGGACACTGGAAACTGATAATTATGTCACTTTTTATTTTGATCCAGTTTATGTTATAAACATGCTATGACACCCCACTTTTTTTCTTAATTTATTTTATGCTGTTTTACGTAAATATTATTATTATACTTTGTCTGTATATATGTATGCGTGTATATGTGTGTAGACGTTTGTATGTACTGTACGACCTTACTATTATTATACAAAAAAGACAATAAATACAGTTTAAAAAAAATAAATAAAGGAAGTTTAAGTAAGTCTGACCTAAGTTGCCATGGAACTGCATCTCTCCAGAGTAACCTGTCTGTGTCAGGCTCGTTTTCAGGCTTAGCTTCACTTACAATCAGTCTGACAGACTGAAATACAGTGTTTCCTCTTTACTGCTGCACGGTGAACATGAGTCAGTTTACAGTTCATGTCAAATGTATCACATTTTGACATAGACTGCACTTACTGTGTACTTCAAATCTGAGCTCACATCTCTTTCAGTCTAAAATATCTGGACAGTTTTCCAGTCAGCAGAGGCATTTTTAAATGCACTGCAGGTAAAATAAACACCTGTGACCCGTGGCTGTAGCCTCATAGTAAGCAGCATTTTCACTTTGTTCTCTCTTTAAAAGTCACTGAAATAAAACAGAGACCCAGAAATCTATGAACAATCGGAAGGTATTTACACAGTATTTTCACCATATGGAGGTTAGGGTTATGTCATATACAAACCGAGTAGCTTTATCATGCTATAAAATGAACTGGGGTGCCATTTGATACTTGTAAGTTGTTTAATGTCAGGTAGCATCTTCTACATTGTGTACATTCATTTTCAGCACTTATGATACAAAGAGAACTACAAAGAGATTACTTACACCGGACTTGAGCCCAAGATGACATGAGTACAAACTGAGCGCTGAAACAAACTGAACAAACAGAGGAGTTCAGCAGGAAGCACTTCGTTTCACTTTGTGTCACAACCTGAGCTCAGTGCTGACCTACAACATGCTGCCAAATGTTCTCTTTTGCTTTGTTTCTGCTTTGTTTTTTGCTGTAATATCCTCTCCCTATTATATATATTTAATATGTGCTCTGTGGCCACAAACATCACAGTTTTGTATTTGCATGTCCGTGTTCTTTGTAGTGTATTGATGTCCTCTGTGCTTGATGTCTTTCTCAATGTCATGACTCACTTTTCACAATAAGCCTGATTAATTGGACTGGTTGATGGCATGAACCAATTCAAACCAAGTCAATTTGATTTTTTATTTTCCCAAATCACAGGTTGGTCTCAGAGGGATTTAGTTGTCACCATTCTGTCCTTAGTGACCAGCTCTCGTGTTTCATAATGTAAAGAAGATGAGCAGGTGGGCAGGAGGCATGTTCATTCATTATCAACAAAAACAAACATTGGCCAGGACTGCTACTCAAAAGACTGCGATCTACAGAGATCATCCAGGGTACAAAATCATGTCAAACAACTCTAAAGGTCTGTAACTATTATGACTCCTGTTAGCTTCAGCATTCATGTTTCTACCTTGTATGCACAGAGGTGGTCTGATCCCAGGTTACAGACTAATACCTGGTGTAAGTGGGACTGTCCAGCTGGTACCCACCTCTGCAAGTATGCGGCGGTCCTGGATCTTACGCCCACTCAGCTGCTTCACCACATTTTTGGCGCCTTCTGCTACAGCCGATTCAATCTTCATGTGGTGCAGGAGTTCAGCCACCCGCAGCTCCAGAGGACTGATCATCTCCACAGGGTGACCTGAGGGCAGATGGAGCACGTCAGACTTAGGCATCATCAGCAGATTTTAGAACAGACACAGTAAGCACCATCCTTTTAAGACCTTTGCATCTGTGCTTTTACATAGAGACCTGTACCTGACCTCAAAATGCTGCAATACATGCTCTTCATGATTTCAACAGGATCTCTATTTCTCAAATCTTGTCTGATGTGACATTTTGTGGTTTAATTTGTTTTGTTTTTTCCCCTGAAACCACTTATTCCTAGTTATTAGTTAATATGGCCAAAAACTAACTGGCAACTTTGTCTATTTCAAGCTATACATGAGGACCACAACAAAGCAAGAGTCCATTGTGTCAAATGTCTTGGTAATCTATACAAAATTCTGTTCATACTAGGGCTAGGCGATAATTCAGTATCATCAGTTTTACAGAGTTCTGTTGTCCAAATGATGGATTCCAAGCAAATTGTAACTGAAAACCAACTAAATTAATTACTGCAGCTTTTGAGCGAATACGTTCATTCTTGAGCTTGGAAAGAGTTGTTTGACTGAAAAAAAAAAAAAAAAATCTTAGCTCAAAATCCACCATTGGCTTCTCCAAGGCTTTCAACTTCCTGTCTTCAGGGGGATGGAGTTTGCTCAGTTGACATTAAGATAGCTCAGTTTTTATCACTGATGACAGCTCCAATTCTATGGAACTTGAGCAAACTCCATCCACTGATGAATACCATGAAATGCATTTGAAAGGTGTTGAAGAGGCTAGTGAATGGACCTTGAGCCTGAGATTTCTTTTTTTGTCAAAATGTGTGAAAATGTATTATGAGTTTTGTTTGATGTAATGCAAAACGATTGCACTGATTATCAGTTAGATTATTTCATGTGATTTAGATACATTTTCCAAAACACTGACATGTACTTCTCTTGCTTGCCTTAAGTTTGCATCAATGTAAAACTAATAATGAGTCTCTTATATGGGATTTGTCACAGTTAACTTTTTCAGTAATGTGTATTTTATACTGTGTGCCAGTGGACAAGAACTGTACATGCATGTGTAGTAAGACTTACCATGTGAGCCACCCCGCTCCCCGTCTCTGACTTGACTGACTTTGATCACCTGCATACGCAGCAGCTCAATCTTAGTGCGGCTGTCCTGCAACATTTGCTGGGCTGTAGACAGCATCTTCCTGTCCTGGAAAATAAAATAGACAACTAAAGACCACCACATTGCTTCTACTACGCTAAACTGATGATTACGTCTAAATATTACTAAGAGTTAGAATGTAAATTTGTGCATGCTGTATTTGTAAAAGCTACTGCTTTTGCTCAAATACTAGAAAGAATTAGGAACATGTTACAAAGTCATATGTAGGCAAATTGCCAAAGCAACTTTTGCAAAACAAATATTACAAAGTTAAAAATCTTTTTTTAAAAACAGGCTCCTTTTTACACATGATCCTGCCAACGTAATGTGTGAAGTTAATTTACAGTATCTTACAGTATAATTAGAGCAAATAAGCCTAGTGAGGGATACAAAAATGTATAATATTTAACAGCAACAGAACCTGTGCACAACAGTGTGTGCATGTTTTGTTTAGTTACTGGTTCTCTGTACAGATGGGGATTTTCTATATGACACTAATAAACAATTGTTCCTTTTACACACCTACAAAAAATGACAGCTACTCTGTGGTACAACCCTCACTCAAGTCATCCTACTGACACATAAATAAACCCTCACTCATTCCTCTCATAGTTCACATGGTTAAATACAAACACCCAAACCTGTTGAACCAAGAACATGCTTTTGGAATATCAGCTGCATATCTCTCACATATCTCATTGTTGGCTTCATGTCCTGTGAACTGTGTTGCCACTTTCGCGATTTCTATAGATCACTTTATGTTAAAATGTCTGCTTTCCCCATTTATATTCTTTATATCCATTTCCATCAAAAAAGCTTTTCACACATAAGCTATAAATGAGAGTTCCTTTAAGGCCACCGTAGAATTTTCTTGACTTTTGCATTCCCTCACAATACTTTTGGAGGTACCATACATCACATTACTGTCTGAACTCCCTCACATTTATTTTCTTCCTTTGCAATACTACCCATCTTTATAAGAGTTTAGCAGACGATCTTTAGAAGGACTGAAACAAAATCATAAAGAAACTAAGAAAATGAAAAGCTAGAAATAAATAGCATGTAGTTCAGGATGTAATTAAGACAGTCAAAGGTAGTGGAGTTCATGCAAGTACCATGCTTTACCCACAGAGAGGAACAGCCCTGTCCTCATGTACTCTCTCTGCAGTGGCATTTCTTTGTTTCCCTCCCTTGTCCAATCCTCTGTCCTTTCTTAAACATCAGAGATGCTTTCTGCTGCTGCCAGCAATTTACCACATGAGTCAGTGTCAACTCACTGCTGCAGATAGACCAAGTAGGAACAAACCATCTCCATCAGCAAACTGACCAAGTGTGTGTGTGTGTGTGTGTGTGTGTGTGTGTGTGTGTAATTTGGGCCATATTGTACTGTACCCTGACTGAGCTGTTGGTGTAAGTCTGGATCATGTTCTCAGCCCCCTGTTTGACTTTGGTCTCCATGGTGAGCTGCTTCTTCAGGGTTCTGACTCGACTGGCTAGTGGTGATGTGATGTCTTCCCACTGACACGACTCTGCTGACTGGCTGTCTTCTTCCTCCAAGCAACCTGCATAAAAATAATCACCTTGTGTGTTAGGCTTCAGATACCTTGGGAAACAATTCGCTTTCATTAGTGGTGATTCATTTGAGAGAGTTTAATGACTGGCTGAATGTATTAAGAATTTTTGTTATTATTTCTGTAAACAGATACAAACAGCCTGCTGGCTGCCTCAATCATGACACACTGGACAGGACCTGTTGTGAGGCATTAACAGTCAGGAAAAGTACGTATTCCAGCAGGAGGCAACTGAGGGAAACAGGTAAAGTCATGTGAAAAATATCAGGCAGTTGCATGGCTGCTCATTTGTGTTTGTGTTGTTGTGGTGCTGAACAGAGAGCTGCTGTAAATTGACTTCACAATGCATCTTTTCATTTGCTGGATTATTCTTTTCTGCAGGCACTGAAGTGTTTTTATTGTCTCAACTATTAAGACATTGTCTCACTGTGTGTCTCTCTGCTGCAGTGATCAGTCAGCAGTCTCCAATCACGTTCAGCGGATATTTGTATACATTTCCATTCCCTCCTCTCATATTTTGCAACTCTAATCAGCAACACCCAAACAAGCAATTTTATTTGTGCAAGGCATCAGCATGTTACTCTTTAGTAAATAAAGATTGCATTTAGGCCTGAAAATCTTTGGTAAATATCCTCCTAAAAGTCTAAAGCCAGGTAATAAATATGCAGCCCAAATTGGCTTTCCTCTACAGGAATGCTCCTGCAGTGCACAAAACAGAAAGGGTTCATCCTCCACTGCATATGTCATAGAAAGCTGCCCATTTGTTTTCAAAATACCATATGATAGATCAAAAAGTTGGTCAGGAGGAAATGTAGCCCTCATGGCAGCACTAGTTGCCATCAGGTCAGGTCATCAGCAGCACTCAGGTCTGGAAGTCACCAAAACAATTAATCCTCTAGGGACAATGAATATCTATATACCCAATTTTATGCCAAACTGTTTTACAATAATTGTCACAATATCTTGCTCTAGGATTGGACAAAAAGTCTTGAACAAAACGACAGACTTATGGTCTCTTTTTATGATCTGTCAAAGTATTTCTTTGAAAATGTGTTTGTGTTTCTATGTCGGGATGATAAATTTTATCAAAATGCACTCCAGCAAATGATCTGTTTTAGTTACCTGTGGTGCTGTCCTTCTCTGTGGCCATAGACCTGGCATTGAGCTCCTGCAGTTGCCAGTGCAACTTCTCTAGCTTGCGGCTTGAGGCCTTGAGTTGGCCCTCCACATCGGCTGCACTCTTGCGATTGGTGAAAGCCCGTCGCAATCTCTCAGCGGCCTCCTTGATCTTCAACTCCCGCTGGATCTCCTGCCTGAGCAGAGTACGTGCATCCTCCAAACGCTGCTGAAACTCTGGGTCGAGAATATCCCCCTCATCCAGACCCTCCAGGTTACCGTTCTGAAGGACACACCATAAGATCAATCTCTGATCACTGTGGTTGTTATTTTTTATTTTTAATACATATTATATCAACATAATATAATCACCCAGCTATCTATATTGTTTCTACAAAAACATGCCAATATCACTTCACTAAACTGAAATCACCACCTAGACAGGACAGCCAACAGTCATGTTTCCACCCATGTAAAGACGACAATTACATCAAAGACATCCACTGGCTGATGCAACTTAAAACAATAGGAGAGGAACTACTTGAATAAATAGGAACGACTGCTAAGTATTTCAGAAAGACCAGTTAAACCAACTGTGACAGCAATTGATCAACAACAATAAATGACACAATGCCGCCCCCCTGTGGTTAAAGATTTGTTTGGCTTTCTACTGCAGTGGCAGCAGCCTTCTCTCAGTGAAACTAATTATTATTTTCATTATCAATAAATCTGTCAATTGATTACCATTACTTTACATCTATATGTAGAACTGTACTGTACTAGCTCTCTCTCTCTCTCTCTCTCTCTCTCTCTCTCTCTCTCTCTCTCTCTCTCTCTCTCTCTCTCTCTCTCTCTCTCTCTCTCTCTCTCTCTCTCTCTCTCTGGAGGCAGATGACCGCCCACCCAGAGCCTGGTTCTGGTTCTGCTAGAGGTTTCTGTCTGTTAAAAGGGAGTTTTTCCTTGCCACTGTCACCTCGTGCTGTTCATGGTGGGAATTGTTGGGTCTCTGTAAATATAAAGAGTCGGTCTAGACCTGCTCTATATGAAAAAGTGCCCTGAGATAACTTTGTTATGATACGGTGATATATAAATAAGCCATTTAGTTGTATGGAATGTGCAATTAAAGATATTTACAGATCCGTTTTGACTGAATCTGAAATATGATATTTAGATTTGCTCCAATTCAATGATGACTTATTGTGCCTAGACTCTTCACATGTTCCTCTAAATTTAATTCACAGTAGATCAGTGTGCATTCTGACTTCTGGGCGTAACTTACTTCAAGACTGCTAGAATTGGGCTGAGTATATTTAATTTTCTCTACTTGACTGTGCTCTGTTTGCTGTGTTGCTTAACAAATAATTTAGTCTAATTGTGTGCTGTTGTTGTGGTGTGTTAGTAGACTTTAAACTGATCGCTGAGCTGTTTTACTGAATTTTAAACATTGGTATGGTAGTGGTAAACTGTGCTCTCACTGAGACTTGGATCACACCAGATCTCACAGATCTCACTTCGACCCCAGCAGCCCTCTCCTTAGCCTACTCCAGCAGAGGGGGTGGCACTGTTTGCTAGTCTGCCCCAAATGGAGATTATCTCTCTGCCTGCTTCCACACTTAACTCCTTCTTCTTTCAAATTAGACGTCCTCCTATCAAACATCCCTGAAGATGGCCCCCCGCTTGTACTTCTCTGTGACTTCAACATCCAGAAAAAGTTAACATCTGGCTTATTACCTTTACTATCTTCTTAGGCTCTCCGACTCTCTCCCTCCCCCCTCTCACAAAGCTGGTAACCAACTCGACCTTATATTTACCAGGGACTGCTCTAACACTAACCTTTCTCTAACTCCTCTTCATGTTTCTGACCACTTCTTCATATCCTACTCTCTCCCCCTCTCTCAAACTCTCAAACCCCTATCCTGTCCTATCAGGTCTTCCCTCACCTGACTCCTTCTCTACCTCCCGACTCTGCCACAGAAACTCTCCTCTGTACTTGATAGATGACATACCCTCCTTATTTCCCCACCAACCTGCTGACACCACCTGTCCTATAACCACCTCTTCATCTCCTATTCTAACTTCCTTTTCACCCCTCTCTTCCAATGAGGTACTAACCCTGGTCACTTCCCACCGCCCAACCACCTGCCCTCTTGACCCTATCCCCCCTCACCGTCACAGAGGAACTCCACACTGCTACAGCAGCCTCCCTCTCCTCTGTTATCACCCTGCTGGACCTTTCAGCAATGTTTGACACGGTGAACCACCAGATCCTCCTCTCCACCCTCTAAGAACTTGGAGTCACATGCTCTGCACTCTCCCTGTAGGACTGCACTTGCAGGGTAACTTGGAGAGAATCTGTGCCTGAACATTGTAGCCTCACTACTGGGGTCCCCCAAGGCTCTGTTCTGGGTCCCCTCCTCTTTTCTCTTTACACCAAGTCACTTGGCTCTGTTGTTCACTCACATGGCTTTTCTTACCAGAGCCATACAGATGACACTCAACTAATTCTGCCTTTTCCCCGGTCTGAAACCCAGATGGCAGCACGAATGCCTGTGTCTGGCTGACCTCTCTCAGTGGATGTCAGCTCACCAGCTGAAGCTTAACATCGACAAGACTCAGCTGCTCTTCCTTCCAGGGAAGGCATCTCCCATCCATGATCTCTGCATTACCATTGAGATCTCTGTGGTGTCCCCAGTTCAGACTGCAAGGAACCTGGGTGTAACACTGATGACCAGCTATCCTGTCCCACATCTTCTGTCGCAGACTGAAAACTCATCTGCTCAAACTACACCTTGGCCCATAAAAAAAACAAAAACTATTTCTTATGGTTTCTAAATGTAGCACTTGAAGCAGTTCAGCATATTTGATGAAGTTGATGTACTTGTATGATTCTTACAATTTTGGGGTTGCATCCACATGGTTGAATGCACTTATTATAAGTTGCTTTGAATAAAAGCGTCAGCTAAATAAATGTAAATGTAATAGAGATCCTCTAAGGAGCTGTCAATCAAAATACCATAAATTCCTTGATGGTGAGATCTTTGCAGTTATGGCATTTATAAATCAGTTTTCCCTCCTATTTGTTTTGTATAATTGTTTTCATTAACTAGAGGAAGCCATTTCATAATAATAATAATAAGATAATATACAGTATAGTGTATATCTTAGGTGGATGTTCAACCAACTTCAAACATGAATACATTCACATACAGTACATAAGACAAAAATGTACATTCACATTTATCACACTTGTATTATCACTTTTGTTCATCATATTATCACACCTACTCACATAAACTCCAGCCTGCTCTGCCACCAGTTCTTATAAGGTTTTATAAATGTTCTTCCATACCTCATTGATTTGCTTTGTTTTGTTGTTATCTTCAGACATGCACGTTGCCTGTTTATTTACTATATAGTGTACTACCATTTTAGGCTGATATACTCTTAATCCTTATGAGATTAATTAGAGCCGAAACAATTAGCCGATTAGTCAATTTGTTGATTGAAAGAAAAATAATGAGAAAATACTTTATTGATAATCGTTGAAGTCATTTCTCAAGGAGAATTACCAAACACTACATAATTCCAGCTTTTCAATTGCCACTTTTCTTTTTTCTTTTTTGGATAATATCTTCAGGTTTTGGACTGTTGGTCGGACAAACCAAGCAATTTGATGACATCATCTTGACACTTTATAGAATAACCAATTATCAAGTATTTAAGAAAATAATCAGAGAATGAATTGATCATCAAAATAATAGGCCTAATTGAATTCATAAGGCAGGCTATCATTGTAAGTAATAACAAAACCAAATTAAGTTACATGAAAAGATGCTATATAGGAACAATAAACAAATGTTTTGACAATATTATTTAATTTGTTTAAGATTAGGTAAGCTTTAAGGTCATGTTTTGCGTTAAAGGCATTTATCCTACTCTACTCCACCACTGGATGCAAATCCCAGATACCTAAATAAACTATTAATCTACATTAACTACTAGATCATTACTCCTTTGCTACTAGTAAGTGGCTTTGCTATAGGCCCAAAATAACAGCTGTTGAAGAAAACTGCTGTTTGTGCTGGGTATTACTGGAATCTATTCATTTCTATGGCTATTATTACCCAAAGGACACACCTTCTGCCAATCAAAACAGGTAGCCCACACCTTTTTCCATCCTAGGAAGTGGTGTCAGGTCTGGGTCCCATTACAGACAGTGAACCTAGCAATTTTACATCATAGTGACCAATGGATGGCAACTAGCTCTACAAATCATTCCTTTTGGAGCTAGACCTATATTAAATAATACTTGTATTATATTTTTGTAATAAAACAAAATTACCAAATGACTTATTTTAATAAGATGCTAAATTATAGTCTAAAACACCTTCATTCACCAAGACAGAGGGTTATGGATAGTTGCCCAAACAAAGATATTGTTGTAGGTGTAAACTAACCTTTATTGAAATAATGACTTTTAGGTAGCGTTAAACACGGGGTGTTTGCTCAAATTAGAAACTCACTATACCGATTCTGGAAGAATGTTAAAGTCACGTCGAGGAGGTAGCGTAACTCTGACCATCTTTTATTAATGAAACTGAATCGTTTCAATAGTTAGCTGGAGTTGAAAGACAAAGACAAAGACAGAGGAACTATGAGGAGAAGCAAACGAGACAAACAGGAAAATCCTGTGCGCCTGTCTGGCAAAGTAGCAACTAGCGTTATTTAACTTTAACTAAACGTCGGATAACGTTAATATTAATGTTGGCACCTAATGTCTCCATGATAATTCAACTTCCTTTGACTACAGCATGTGGCATTAAATGTACCTGTAGTGTTAAACCTGACATGGTGGCTGTCAGTTGTCTGTGCTGGACATTCACACAGCGTCAACGTCCGCTCCGGCTCCCAACGGTCTTCTTCAGGCCAGAAAGTAGTTCGGTGAAACAGCTCCAAGAGGAATGGCACAGCTAGCTTAGGTAAACTGACGGCGGCATGTGAAATTCAACGTCTTCTAAAGCTGTTCAGATGCGCTCCATAGGGGTGTACTTGTGTTCATCATGGAAACAAATCTGAGAAAAGTTTGAATTGAGTTAAACTAGGGCTCGACGCAAAACTGACGTCAGTCGATGGCGGCTGGATTGGTTGGCAGTCGGTAATGACAGAGACGCTGCAGGAACCAGTCACATTCGACTATTCAGTGCACCTGCTGAGGTGATGCATTCACGTAGCCTATGATCTCCTCTCATACCTGATTTATACATACAGCTCAGATAGACATAAGAAAAGCGTGTAAAATAGGCCAAAGGTGTATTCAGTTAACAAAATATTAATTTTAAAATGTTATATCTTTATGTTGCTTAATCATTCATGAAATCAAACACATTCTCCTCTTCAGATAGGAGAGCCATTAAAATGTAGGTTAATATGTACTGTTTTAAATGTAATTTGTAAAGACTTAATAAAGCCTAAATGAAGTTTAAAAAGCATACTGGAAAAAACTTATCTGAGAGTCATTAAATCCATTTTTAACATAAGGTGTTGCTGTAGCCTGAGACATGGCAGACCTGCATGAAAGATGCTCATTTTTCCACAAGAGAAGCTTTTAGGGAAACGTGTTGACAAACACTTGTTCAGCTGCCTGCCACTCCCTCCAGCCACACACACAGAGTAGGTGGGGTTGGGCATGTCATGTATAGGGTAGACCTAAATAAAAAGTGAAATTAGGAACTGCTGGCCCTTCAGTAATGCACTTGACCACACAATAACAAATCCAACTGACAAACAAAGGTTAAATAGAGTAGGGATGAAGGTAAACTACACAACACTTTCTTAAACATTGTGGCATGCTTTCACAAGGCTTTACCAGGAATACTAGCCACCCACCTTCTTGACTGGGATGGTAATTCATGTGCTCTGTGCCTCTAATTTCAATTTGTTCAATAGCATGAATGCTACATAGCTTATTATGGCTAATGGTAATACACAATTGAACACAATTTGTTCCTTGTAATATGATAGGCTATATGATATAATTTAGTTATCCTCAAACGTTTGTTAGTCTCAACTTTTAAAACATCAGTTTCTCTTAAAATGAAAGGCCTGAAAAAATCAGCTAAACATGTGATGCTGCATATAGAGAGTGGAGTCAGTGTGACAAGCGAGCTGACTCTGTTTTTATCCCATATTGCATAGGAATTAAAAGAAGATGTATGGCATTTTTGGAATAATTGATTTAGCTTGGATGCTCTGAACCCAAGATAGAAAAGCAGCTGGATTAAGTACAAAGCAAAGGGAACTTATTGACCCCTGATTAGAGAAAGAAGTGTGTTTTGCCATTATAGCAGATAGGGCTTGTCAGAGAGAGCACTAACCAACAGAGAACAATACATAGGTGTGTTAAAGAGGAAGGTTTGGATTTAGATTAGACTGGAGGCTTGAATGTACTTGCGTGTTACAAGCACTGGAGCCAACAGTGGTTTACTGTACATTGTGTATTTGATCTGGTATTGTTTGGCCAGTGGTTATAATTTGCAATAATGGAGCTTTACATTTAGATTTTCCATGCACTGTATATGATCATTGTAGTTTATCTCAACCCAAAGGTCCTATCAGTTTTCACATATTATGTGAAGCTGGTATATTTCCCTAAAATGAATTCAAATATGCTATGTGAGACTATAGCATCGTCTTATATATCAATATGGAGCTTATAATCAAGTGCAATGTGCACAGTTCTGATCCGTTTGGATCTACTTTTGAAAATACTGTACTTTATTCAACAAGTACAATAACATTATTTCTAATTACATTTCAAAAGTTGTTTAAAAGTAGTTGGGTAGCTCCCCCACCCCTACAAACATGAGCAACAAAATGCAATTGTAGAAAACGCATGAATGGATGGAAGTTGTTTGAAAATAGTGACTTTGCAATAGATAGCTGGCAAATGGTTAACAAAAGTAAAACATTTAGTTCGCTGAACATGTTGTTGACATGGATGGACAGTCAAAGTGAACTAGCGCGTTCACCATGTTGGAAACCTACCGATTTGGGTTGAATGTACCGCCTTTAGCTTTAAGTCGCACTCCAGCCAGCTGGGGGTAGTAGAGCACCGTGAATATGTTCTCCGACCGAGCGCCACAGAGAAACAAGCGTGTGAAGCTGCGCTTATTCTTCCTCATCGTGGGCTAGAAGACGCGCACTCTGTGTAAGGTGGAACTAACTTTTATCCTCCAGGGAAGAGTTATAAACCACCCGGGATATTCATCTGGTCCAACTTATCACGGCAAACGATAACCATGTCGGCCTCATCGGCGAAAGTCAGCAGGAAGGACAATTCAAACCACGACGGAGCGGACGAGACCTCTGGTAACGTTAAGGAATGGCGGTTATCCTGTAACGTTACAACGCCATTTTCATTTGTTTTTCGTCATTTTGTTATTTACAGTGTAGTTTGTTGTGTTTTATCGAGTTGAAATGATGTGTTTATGGACGAACAGCTTAATTTACATTTTCTTACATATACACATGGGCGTAAAATGTCGTTGTACAGGACTGTTCAGCAATGTAGCGTGCTAAGCATGGGCTAACTATTTAGCCAGCGTGAGAGGTTAGCTAGCTATTAGCTCACATTAGCTTCTAGTTCATATGAAGGAGGCCGGTATTTGCATTGCAGACGCTGTATTTAACGTGATGTGCAGTCATTGTTCATGCAGACAGTTTTGGGAGGTTTGTTGCAGGGAGGTTTTTAATGAAATCGCATGCGGCAGTGCGTTTTTTCATTCGCGTTTGCGGCTGGAGCTTCATAAACGATTGTTTTCGCCACATTATTAGCAAGTGCAACATTCCCTGTATCCCGTTTCCCCATCCGTCAAGAAAGGCCGAGCACCGATAACGTTAACGTTAGCTGTTCAGTTTAACATACCCACGCTCGCCAGCTTGGCTTTGTATAGCTGAGCAGGATGTAAACAAGCGTTTCTTATTAGTGGCGATGGCTCTAATGTCGATATGAGGTGGCATTATGGAAGTTAATATGTGTTTAACATGCGCAAAGAGGCTTTGGTGGAGCTCGCAGCGTGTTAATATCAGTGTGAAGCGGATTGCATTTGGCAGCGACACGTCGGTAAGCCCCCCATTCAAACCAGGCCGCCTTCAGCAGCAACAGGAAGCTCCAGACTGGAGCGGCAGAGGGTCTGTTTGCCGTGGATCCACCACCCACACACATACACACACGCCAATCCGTGCCGCGTTATTAAACACCATGCACTTCATGGAGAAATGACTGAGAGTCGGGCTTTTTCCTGTACCGTCATTACGAAAATACTTTCTTTTTTTAAATTATCAAATCGCATTCAATCTAAAGCAGGATCTCGTAAATATGTCTTGTACGTGAGACCAGAGAAATATAAAAAGTTTAGGTTCACATCGAGACTATTTCAACGTAGTTATTTTAAAACCTTTTACTCACTGACTTAGAGAATCGTTTGGGCATAAGAAGCTGATGTTTTAACAAAGTACATTAGAGGTTATATACAGTTGTCCTGAGCTGCAGATAGATGCCTGGCTAAATTTGCAGCAAAACTGGCTTTTTGTTGGTGGCGTGGAATTGTGTTAAACGGCTAAAATAAAGGTCTGCAGATAAAGTAAATGTCAGGTGCATGTTGAATCGTTATTGAAGCTAACCTGCTTCCAGTATATATGGACTAACTAGCTTTTGATTCCTCCTAATATCCTCTCAAATGTGTTTGTGTGACATTTAATGGAATTGTTTTGCCTGAAGAAGGTATAGCCCAACTAGGGCTGGACTTTGTGGGAGATCTGGTATCGATATTTGACAGTTCAAAAAATCTGATAATGCCTCGATTAACTTTATTTTTAAATCATAGCAAAGTATGTGTGTGTATATGTGTGTGTATATATATATATATATATATATATATATGTGTGTGTATATATATATAC
>SEMN01001766.1:0-28531 GCA_005408345.1 Macquaria australasica | reverse complement strand
GAAAAGGGAAGAAAGAGACGTGAGGTGCCACGGCTGGCAGTAATACATTAGCACATTCCAGCCACTTTGCCTTGTAAGCCTCATGATTGACAGGCCCTTGCACGCGGTGTAATATCTGTTCTACTTACATCACTATTCTCAAACTATTTAGTATCTGCCCTGCACTTTCTGCTTCTGTCTCTTTCTGCTTTGCATGCGCTCAGTAACATTCTACAGGAGATGCTAACCACTCATGCTTGTTTATGCTCTTTAACAGTAGCAGATGAGATTAACTGCAGCACAAGAACCAATGGAGGTAAGCAACCATGCCTGAACCAGCTCAATACACTGTCACCATTATTACAATGGATCATTATGATTGTTCATCTGGATCCATGAGTCAATAATAGAGAGTGGAAAAGCAGTCCCACATTCTCTCCATAACCAGCTCATAACCAACCATTACTGGCTGTGTGATCTTGGCAGCTTTTAGATGCATATGGAGAAGAGAGTTGTTTGAGGTAATTGCCGCATGATCAAAAGAGGGTTTTCATATTGCTGAGAGGGAGTTGCATGGCGTTGAATAGAGACTTGGCAACTAATGTGGGAACCTGTGCCATTGTGCTCGTTCTGCAGTGCAAATGATTGAAGAAAACATTCATTACTCCAGGAGATGTGGAGGGCTGGTGGGAGCCAGGCAGTGGAGTGGCATTTGCAATAGAGAGACGTTCATTGCCAGTTGGCCTCTTCAGCTTGCTGCAATTGATCCATCATAGTCAGGCTGTTTTGAGCTCTGGTAGGAGCACGTTAGAGTGCATTCACTCTGTTAAATTAGCACAGAATGAGCTGATGACTGAGTCACGAGGGGATATTTTTGAATGATTTCTGAGAGGATAATAATAGGAAACTAACATGTCTCTAGCCTGTTGTGTACAGGGATATTTGAAAAAAAAATCATATATAGTATATCATACCATACTGTATCAGGTATGTGACAGTACATTTATGAAGCAATATAACAACTTTGTGTATATCTCAAGGACTTTTAACACACTGTAAAAGGCAGGAAAAGTGATTAACATTCATCCATCCATCCATCCATTTTCTTCCGCTTATCCGAGGCCGGGTCGCGGTGGCAGCAGGTTAAGCAGGGTTGTCCAGACGTCCCTCTCCTCGGCAACACTTTCCAGCTCCTCCTGGGGGACCCCAAGGCGTTCCCAGGCCAGATGAGATATATAATCCCTCCAGCATGTTCTGGGTCTGCCCCGGGGCCTCCTACCAGTTGGACGTGCCCGGAAAACCTCCAAAGGGAGGCGTCCAGGAGGCATCCTAATCAGATGCCCGAACCACCTCAACTGGCTCCTTTCGATGCAAAGGAGCAGCGGCTCTACTCCGAGCTCCCTCCGGATGTCTGAGCTCCTTTCCCTATCTCTAAGGGTGAGCCCAGCCACCCTGCGGAGAAAACTCATTTCGGCGCTTGTATCCGCGATCTCATTCTTTCGGTCACTACCCAAAGCTCATGACCATAGGTGAGGGTTGGAACGTAGATCGACTGGTAAATCGACAGCTTTGCCTTCCGGCTCAGCTCCCTCTTCACCACCATGGTCCGGTACAACGCCCGCATTACTGCTGATGCTGCACCGATCCGCCTGTCCATCACACGCTCCATCTTACCATCACTCGTGAACAAGACCCCGAGATACTTGAACTCCCCCGTCTGGGGCAGTAACTCACCTCCAACCCAAAGGGGGCAGTCCACCGTTTTCCGGCTGAGAACCATGGCCTTGGACTTGGAGGTGCTGACTCTCATCCCAGCCACTTCACACTCGGCTGCAAACCGCCCCAGTGCATGCTGAAGGTCACAGCCCGATGAAGCCAACAGAACCACATCGTCTGCAAAGAGCAGAGATGCTATTCTGAGACCACCAAACCGGACACTGTCCTCCCCCCGGCTGCGCCTTGAAATCCTGTCCATGAATATCACAAACAGAATTGGTGACAAGGGGCAGCCCTGGCGGAGTCCAACACCCACTTGGAACGTGTTTGACTTTGTGCCGAGAATGCGGACACAGCACTCACTTCGGTTATATAGGGACCGGATGGCTTGTAGCAGCGACCCCGGTACCCCATACTCCCGCAGTACCCCCCACAGGACCCCCCGGGGGACACGGTCGAAAGCCTTCTCCAAGTTGACAAAACACATGTAGACTGGATGGGCAAACTCCCATGAACCCCCCAGCAGCCCTGCAAGAGTAAAGAGCTGGTCCACTGTGCCACGGCCAGGAAGGAATCTGCATTGCTCCTCCTGGATCCGAGGTTCGACAATCGGTTGTAGTCTCCTTTCCAGTACCCTGAAATAAACTTTCCCGGGGAGGCTGAGCAGTGTGATACCACGGTAATTGGAGCACACCCTCCGGTCCCCCTTTTTGAAGACGGGAACCACCACCCCAGTCTGCCACTCCACAGGCACTGTCCCCGACCTCCATGCGACACTGAAGAGGCGTATCAGCCAAGACAGCCCAACAATGTCCAGAGCCTTCAGCATCTCAGGGCGAATCTCATCCACCCCTGGCACCTTGCCACCAAGAAGCTCTTTGACTACCTTGGAGACTTCTGCCAGGGATATGGGTGAGTCTTCCCCCGAGTCTTCAAACTCTGCCTCCTCCACTGAGGACATGTTGGTCGGGTTGAGGAGATCCTCAAAGTGCTCTTTCCACCGCTCGACAATATCCCCAGTCCGGGTTAGCAGCTCTCCTCCCCTGCCGAACACGGCCTGGGCCAAGCCCCGCTTTCCCTTCCTGAGTCGTCTAACGGTTTGCCAGAACTTCCTTGAGGCCAACCGAAAGTCCTTCTCCATAGCCTCCCCAAACTCCTCCCACACCCGGGTTTTTGCTTTGGTGACCACCGAGGCCGCCGTCCTTCTGGCCTCCCGGTACCTGTCCGCTGCTTCAGGAGACCTCTGGGCTAGCCAAGCCCGAAAAGCCTCCTTCTTCAGCTTAACGGCTTCCTTCACCGCCGGTGTCCACCAGTGGGTTCTAAGGTTGCCGCCCCGACAGGCACCGACGACCTTCTGACCACAGCTCCTAGCGGCCGCCTCAGCAATGGGGGCTTTGAACATGGCCCACTCTGTTTCCATGTCCCCAACCTCCCCCGGGATGCGCGAGAAGTTCTTCCGGAGGTGGGAGTTGAAGATCTCGCAGACAGGGCCCTCCACCAGACGTTCCCAGTTCACCCTCACTACACGTTTAGGTTTGCCAGGTCTGTCCGGCAGCCGTCCCTGCCATCTTATCCAACTCACCACCAAGTGGTGATCAGTTGACAGCTCTGCCCCTCTCTTCACCCAAGTGTCCAAGACATACGGCCGCAGATCTGATGATACTACCACAAAGTCGATCATCGACCTGCGGCCTAAGGTGTTCTGGTACCAAGTACACTTATGAACCACCCTATGCTCAAACATGGTGTTTGTTATGGCCAGTCCATGGCTAGCACAGAAGTCCAACAACAAAGCACCACTCGGGTTCAGATCGGGGAGGCCATTCCTCCCAATCACCCCCCTCCAGGTTTCACCATCATTGCCCACATGAGCGTTGAAGTCTCCCAGCAGAACTATGGAGTCTCCAGGTGGTATTCCTTCCAGGACGCCACCCAGGAACTCCAAGAAGGCCGGGTACTCTGAACTGCTGTTTGGTGCATAAGCACAAACAACAGTCAGGGCCTTCCTCTCAGCAACTTTCAGTCGCATCGAGGCGACCCTCTCGTACTTATTAATAATACTAATATTACTTAATACAAATATTAGGAGACTAGTGGAGCCCGGTCACTGATAGGCCTGTGGTGGTAAATGAGAGACCGGCACTTCAAACTCACCCTGATTGTGAGTTTACATCCCAGCCAAGTCAGTTACTAATACAGTGAATTGTCAGCCTCTGCATATTCATAGTTTAGCTAGATAAAACCTCACAATCACAGGACAGTATCCAGCGTTCTTGATCAAGATATTAACCAGTCCGGGTAATGATGATTCCTTTGTGACACATGTTCAGCGTACGGAGGACATCCTCTGTCGAGCTAATGGTTCACAACTGGCAGAGACATAGGAGCCCGGCCGACCCAGGGACGCTTCACTTCCACTGGGATACCTGGACATGGCCTTCCCCCGACCACCTTGGAGGCTATTTTTAACATAATTACCCTTTTACCGCCCAGCTTAAAGCCCTGGCTTTCAGAATAAATTATGTGTAATGGAGCCCCTGTCTGTACACAGATCTTTACATGCAAGGGACCGTGGTGAATAATGGCTGGGGAGCATAGTTTTAGCTGCTCTAATTATACTATGGGCTCCTGTCCCTGTAATAACCACTGCTGATTTATTCATGGAGTTTGCCATACCTCCTCTTTAACGTTTAATGGCAATGGATCTTCCCCAATTAACTGTCCTTGCCCTTAATCTGGCTAAGGAACAAGCTGGCCATTTTTGTCTTTAGCCATGACAAAATTCCAGTTGCACTTTTCCCCTATTTGGTTTGATTGTCTTTCTTTTTGTGCATTTCATTTTGATGATTTTCATTACTCCTCCAGACGTGTGGGGAGTGACAAACTCGTGTCTGCATGCAATGGGGGAATATGTATTTTCATCCCTCTGAATAAGAGGGAGATGAGGAGCAGAGTGCCGAGGCTTCTGTTGTGTGATAGGAATCACATAATAGACTGGCATACAGAGAGCTGTCCGTCAAACTCTCCCAGGAGAGCCGGGGCTGCTTCTGATGAAAACAAAGGCAGGTTTGAGGCAAACTCCCTCTCTTTGCCTCACTCTCCCATTCTCTTTGTCTCTCTGCTCCTCTGTCATTCACCACGCTGACTAGAAACAATGGCGAAGGGGATCGTGGCGCGGAATACCGAGCGGGAGGATAATTCCCTGTTTCCGAGTACAGCAGATGTCATTTGTGTTCCCTTGAACTGTTGTATCCTTCGTGGCTCTAACTTGCAATCCCATTGTGTCAAACATGCACCCTGGCTTCTGTGTGTCCGCTGTTGGCAGGCTTTACGTATAAGCTTTAAAAAAACAAAAAAACAATTTACATGGCATTTGTACTGGCTTGATTGAATTTTATCCACAAAGTATGAAAAATTACAGCATTTTCCTGCTACGTTGTATCTGCGCTTATGTTTCCTTATAATTTATTTTTTCTTTAGACTGTCCTCTCTTGTCCTTCACATGATGAGATTACTCCTTCTGAACAAATGAATTACATAATTTTTACTTGCATTCTCTTGGTTTTGGAAGGCTGTTTATGCTTTCCTGGCATTAAAATTTGTCATAGTAATCAGAAATGGGCCCCATCTTTTCTGAGGAACTAAGCAGAAAAATGAATCTTCTGTTCCAGCAACCAGAGTGCTTTTGACCCCCTAGACATTTGTAGCACACAGTAAAGTTTCATTTTACTGTCCAATGCAGCTCTTCCCACTAAATGGGATGCAGCATTATAGGATTGGTGTTTTATTTTGAATGGTACTTTCAGATTGAGTCCAGGTTCTCTTGGGATTGGGCCCTTTTATTAACATTGACAAAAAGGAAGGGGAAATGGTGTGTTCAGGACATAACAGTATGTTTAACATTTTGGAAATCCAACACCACTGGCTAACAGCTGACCTTTTAGGTTATCTGACTTCTTTGACACCAGATCTATAGCCGCCACGGATGACAGAGAAGCACTCACACTCTCAATAAGGGTGCATTGGTAGCAAACGCAGCAGAAAGAGGGACGCCCTGGTGACCCTAAATATCCCAAAGTAGCATGAAAACTTTCAGTTTCATTAAAATGACAAGATTATTGAAATAAGAAACCAATCAGTATTGCTCTTTCCTACATTTGTCCTCTGCAAGTAGCTGTCTAGATGTTGTGTGTTTGAACTGTGAAACTCAGACAGCTGGCTAATCACTAGTGAGCTGCTGCAGGTTTGCTTGGTTAAGGGCTCAAGAAGAGAATAGCAATGGGGTTCAGCCAACAAAACAGACAAGCTGCCACTGGTAAAATGATAACAGTAGCAGCATATATGCATTTCTGCACAGTGCTGCCAGTTCTTTTTTCTTAAAGGGAAACTCTGGTATTTTTAAACTTGGGCCCTATTTTTACAAACTTTGGGGTTGAAATGACTAATAGTCACCAAAAGGTTTGGAATTGGTCCAGTAGATCGCCCCCGCCGGCATCCGTGAACGGGCTGCAATGGCTGCAATGTAATCCTTGCAGGCAATTGCGCCCGTGAAAAGTCCATCCACTAAAAGTGCTTGTTTTTGCCACTGATAGGCTCAGATTGTTATTCGAAGTGTCTGACAACATTATGGAAAGGATCCCTACAGAGACAGACATTTTTGTTAAAGAGTAAGGTCCTTTTTGTTTAACCAGATACAGAAAGTCTCACTCAAGGAAAAGTCTTGCTTTGAAATCTGACGAGAAGTTGAGTTGTTGCAGGAAGACGAGACCTTTCATGGGCGCAATTGCCCGCAAGCATGATGTTGCAATGGCTGCAATGTCATGCTTGCTGGACCATTTCCAAAACTATCTACTGCACCAATTCCAAAACTTGTCTACTCGATTTACTGGATCGATTCCAAAACTCTTGTTAAGTATTAGTCATTTCAACCCCAAAATTTGTAAATATAGGGCCCAGGTCTAAAAAAATACCAGAGTTTCCCTTTGAGCTCTTAACTCATTCATACCCTTCTTTTGCAACGTTTGTGTATTCACACCGCTCTGTGTTTCTTCTCTTCCTGCCTCCATCTTTCAAACACTGAAACAAATGTATTTCAGAGGGGGTACTCCATACAACGGTCACAAATTGTCTTTCGGTGATGGGGGTTTATTTTCTTTGCTTTTCTGTGTTTGGCTGTGCAACCCTCCATCTAAAGATCCACTGTGATCACCCAGCAGCAGTGGGTCATGCCTCATTTAGGTCACTTTAAACATGTTGAGGATCTTGTTGATGGTAGCTGACATAGACGTGTGTGTGTGTGTATGTCAAGAGTTTGTGTTATTGTGCCTTTTGGCGGGGGTCTCTGCATGGTGCTCACACATACAAACATATGTATACATCCAGTGTTTGCATGTGTGTGTTCTATTCAGTGGGGGGCCTCATAGCAACATTTCTCTATGGAAAACCAACAGGAAGAGCTGTAGAACACCACATAAAGCCGCAGAGGAAACAGCAGCACACACTCACCACATATGGAGGGTCTATATGGCCTACAGGGAGTCGTAAAGACACAATGCTGCTCTGTCCAGGCTCCATCGACATGTGCTTTACCCTCAGTAAATCAGTGAGGCTGCTAAAGTAATTGAATCAACAGTCTGTCCATTATTACGGATATTTCCTCTGCAGAAGTTTACATATCTAACAAGGCTTTACTCGCACATATTCAGAAATCCATCTTGTTATGTTTGACACCACCTTGCTGCACGCTGAATTGAGGCAGAATAAAGGGGACAGAAAATCAACCAGTCTGTTTGTTTACCAACTGGCGTGTAAGGTAAGAGCTCCGGGGAACTGACGGACGCTCCCTGACAAAATGAAATACCAATACCTGAGTCACGCTCCACTTACATATCCTAAACAAACCCCTGGCAAGCATTGGAAAAATAATTACGGTTGTCCGGGGCCTGGCTCCAGTGTTGAAGAGGTTGACTGTTCAAAATTCACTTTGCATTCAACACAGCTGGTCTACCAGCTTATCTATCAGCGCTGTGTGTGTCCTTTTAAGGAGATACTTTGTCTTATAAGTATGATATACTGTATATGAGGTACTCTAATTAGTTATAACCTCCCTTCATGTATTCATGTGTACAATTTACATGTTAATTGTATTTACTTAGCATAATGGTTATGCTGTGGGAAGCATTTATCAGTGAAGTAAATAACGTTGGTGCCACTGGTCTTGTGTCATAAAGCCATATTGCCATGCTCATACTACAGTGTGTATTGTGTTGCAATGTGCAGTGCATACGATGTCGATGTATTGGAAAGGTTCCATGTGCTAGCATTGTTCTGCAGGTGGCCTGTGTCGACAAATGTTGTAGTTTTCACCCGCCAGGCTAATCAACATAAGACTGATAACAGAGCAGGGTTTTTTTTCAATGGTTCTGCCTTCATGTTGTGCTATTACCTGCTATCTAAAATCTACACATGCGAAGGCCTTAGAAATAGAGCAAAAGATTACAGCTGAGAGATGTTGTTTGTGCTAAGATGGGTTAGTGAATACGAGAATGGACTTAGATTTGTTTAGTCTATATGCCTTCTTTTTCTCTCTCCTCTCTGTTTTACCCAGCCTCTCTCAGAGAAACTGAGTACAGGAGAAATCAGAGAGAGGACCACCTATGGAAAGAGTCTTAGGTTTACAGTCTATCTAAACTCTAATACTGTGGTACATTGTGGTCTTTGATTGTGGCCCATTTATATGCATTATGTTTCAGCCATATAATTTAACTCTGCAGACACAAGGACAAAGGTTGTATTATAATTCCTAAAAAGAAAATGTCTGATGCAGATATAATACTCTGTTTTCATTTCACACACTTCATTGGCCTGGCAATGGCATCATTTGTTTTTCATGTTAATTGCCAGACTCACACCTTCTCTTTGCTTGGCCAAGTACGGCACATAACATCATCCCATATAAAGCTAGCAAAACGTGAATGATTCATTGACACGTAATGAGCTCCGTGATGATAGGTTTTAGGTTTCCTTTGTGGGGGAGTTAGAGTCACACGCTATTAGTCCGCTGGCCTCAGTGAATTTATTTCCTCTTTCCATAGGTTCCGCAGAACAAGAGGTCGGACCTTCACTGGGCCTGAAAAAGTCCAGTTCCCTTGAAAGCCTCCAGACAGCCGTTGCAGAGGCAACGCTGAACGGCGAGATCAGCATCCGCAGGCCGCACTCACGGATTGTCAGGAGCCGCGGCTGCAACGAGAGCTTCCGGGCCGCAATCGACAAATCTTACGAGAAACCTGGTGTCACAATGGCAGAAGAAGAGAACAGCATGGAGACATGTGAGTGTTAAGACATTGAGTTTTTGTTTTGCAAGACTGTTTAGTAGACTAGTGATCCAGAATAATGTGCCCAAAAGTGTCATAGAAGACACTGGTAGATTATTACAAAGAAATTCAGTCAGTGTAATATAGGCCAACTCAGTACTTCCCCAGAGACATTTTAGGATGGCAGGATTCACCCCCCCAAGTAAACTCGATTAGGGATACCCACTTGCTAGAGAGATATGTGTGTCACAAAGCACATCTGCAATAAGCGTCTAGGTTACACACTCATTAATATTCACATAGTTAATGTTGAGTGGAATTGTAAGAGACTGTGGCAACATGTTTTCCCAGGAGCTTACATACTCTTAAAGTGCATTGCCATGTTTTTCAACAGAGTGTATGTGAGGAAAAAATTCTGCTGTTTACCCACATACGTCAGGGTCCTATTGTATTCATTTTACACATTATACTTATGGGTAATTACATCTACTCCGATTATAAATGAAATACTACTCTTTGCTTCGGTCTGTGCCAGTTAGTTTTGGCTTTGCCAGGTTTCCTCACATTTGTTATCCTGCTTACCTGACTGGGATTAAAACCACAATTACCTTACTTTATTCTAAACCATAAAGACAACATTTGAAAGGGAAAGACATGCCACCTTCCATTTGAGTGAATATATCCATCCATACTTGGTGTTTGATGACAAAAAGACATGCGTTGGATATAGAGAGACAGCCGTCTTACCTTTTCCGACAGGTAATAACACTGCAACTCCACAAGAGTAATCACCAGATATAAATTTCCATTCACCATTAAAGAGCTGGAAGACATTAGAAAAAGAGAGAATTATTTGCCTGAAATGCTTTGTTCTCATAAGCTCTGTCGGCAAGCCACTAAATACAGTCTTATCTCAGCAAAGAAAAATGGGGAAAGCAGCCGATTTCCCCTGCCGCGGTATATTGCATTCTCCCCCATGATATTCAAATAACTCTGTTTTTCAATTTAGATAAAAGCAGCCAGTCTGTGCTAGTCACTGAGGTTAATAGTCAAAGTTGACAGATAAGCCGCTGCCTTCCTCTGCTCCAAGACTTTTATTTACATAAAATAAGAATGTGGCATCACCCAAAGAAAATGTGTCCCCACAAGATATCCTGCTGGGCAAAATGCACTTCCCCTTGTGCTACTCTGTGTTGCATCGTTTGAGGAAATAAAAGAGAAAAAGAAAAATCTGCTCTGCTGAGCAAAAATCCCTTCTTTTATGTGTTTGAATAAGACTGCCAATTTTCCTTGTCTGTCATAACCTTTACTGACAGGCCAGCTCAAATGTCCTTGATTATTAAAGCAGGAAAGTTTAATGGTAGAGTTTCACTAAAGTGACAAAATGTTTCCTGTGGTTGTCTGTCTGCAAATTATCTTTCAGTCTCCTGACACTTTCATCAATGCTTCTGCTGTCATTTGAGATTGTCAGCCAAGTCTTTTTCCTTTTCAATTCCATTAAATTGCTTTGGATGGCCTCACCTTTTGATGTCTGGTGTTATAGGCTTTTGTCTTTTTTTTTTTTCGTTAGGAGATAGCTTGTTTTTCTGTCTTGCTTTATTTGAAAGACTCAAATGAAATGGAAGATGACAAAAAATGCATTGAATTATAAAGATGGTGTGTCCCCTTTTGTTAGGCCTTCCTTCTAACTCAATATGAGGCCTTTGTAAGAATACATGTAAAGAATCTGGCAAACAAATGCATACACATGTACATGCCCATGCACACACACATACAAGCACACATGGCCATCGTCCCCTGGGAGGCTCTGGATTACAATGTTTAGTATGTTATCTGCAGCTTGGCATCATTAAGCAGTAGCGACATTAGCACTCTTGCTAATCTCAGTCATTTAAATAGCCAGATACAGCTCACAGCTGCTATTCGATGCCGTTACTCTTAAGTGGATGATAAGCAGGCAGCAGATTGAGTGATAAAAACCAATACCCATCCAGAACCTGCTCCCAAATTTGTGGAGGTGGAGAAAAGGAAGGGAGGGGCTGCGCGCAGAAATGAATTGCATAATTGAGCAGGTTTAAGCTGCCGGTTCGTTCTCCATTCCTGCCGTACAGTGCCTCATGTTGAGAATCCTTTTCAGTAATTTCCTCTGAGATGAGAGCTGAAAGAAATTAATGATAGCTCCACAGATCATGAGAAAACAAACCCTACTGTTTCTTGAAATGTGAATCCAGCCGCTCCATCCCTGCCGTAGACTGCCTCATCCCATATGCCAAAAATCCATCATGGTCTCCCCTCCCCTCTTCTTTCCTCACGATAAGCGCTTTTCTCTCCTTAGACAACGACACGCAAGACTGTAATAAATTGTAATCTGAAGGACATCTACCTCACGCCTCAGAGCCAGAGATACAGCATAGACAGGAGCGGTGCCGATTGCGAAGTGCACCACATTTGCAATTAAGATCCCTGGGAGCCTTTTTCAAGATTATTTAAGTGTATAATTACTGACAGATTAATTACATTTTGCACATCAGTTCTGATTAGATGTGATGGAAACTTTGAGTTTAATCAACCCTACATCACCCAAGGAGTTTGGTTTCAATTTGATGTCTGGGTTGAAATGAGTTCAGACGTAAATTAAGAACCAGATTCATATGACTATCATTACAGCTTCCACTTTTTGGTCAACATGCAACAGAAAACGAGAAAAAGAAAAAAGATATTTGAAGACATTTGAAATAACTTCAGGCTGTCAGCTTAGTGAAAATATGTTCAACTGAATACTATTCTCAAAGGGTGTGCAATGTAAATATATTCTGCTCTAATGAGGCAGATGAATTCAGTGTGTTTTGTTCAAAGCTGCCGTACCTTGTGGGACACAGCTTTTCTTTTAATGGTTCATCTGATGTTACCAGAAGAAAGAAGTGATGCTTTGTAACTGATAAAAAAAAGTGTTGTATGCTGATTTTTACATTTTGTTTTTCTTTCTATCCCTGTGTTTGTGAGTGCCTCTCAATATCTGTCTTTAACATCCTCTCCTTCTCCTTTATCTCTTCCCTCCAGTGGACGAGGACACCGAGGGAAGTTCCAGATCAGGTCGTGAGTCGATGTCCACCAGCGGTGACCTCAATGTGGGCCCTGGGCTGAACGGCAACCTCTCCAAAGACAACAAACAGAAAGATCGGGACAAGGCTGGGGAGAAGGAGAAGAAGAAACCTGAAAGGGATAAAGAGAAGGAGAAAGACAAGGACAAGAACAAAGCCAAGAAAGGCGTGCTGAAGGGCCTGGGCGAGATGTTCAGGTAGGAATGAGAAGGAGCTCAGGTCTAAATCCTAAACAACCCCCCCCCTCCGTGTCGCCCCAAGCGCCAATCGCTATTTGCTTTATTTAATTCCACTTAACACATTCACCACTGGATCATACAGAATTTGAATGCATTCTCTGGATGTTGCCAGTGCTAATCAGGGACCACTCTCCTTGAACCCTGTGAGATGGAGGGGGGTTATCGACCTCAAGGGCCTCTGGCACTTTTGAACCAGATTATTTTTAATAAGGGCAACATGTTTTATTCATAATCCCATGTGCACGCTCCTCCTATCCAAACACGCTCCGCATTTGTTAACCAGCGGAGAGTGTTCAGGGCCCATAAGGGTGCTAATGTGGGAGCTGTGATTTGGTTCTTTGGTGAAAATCAACTGCAGGTTGGAATTGTTGCCTGTGGCTGGTAGTAGTGGCTATCTCATCATGCGGTTGCAAGATTTTAGAGGCAGACTACCTTGGGAGACCATGAGGCAGGGTTCTCACAATTTTCCAGTCATGGAAAACACATGTAAAATGATTATATTATTTCAACATTCACCTATTTCCCTTAAGCTGAGGATGAACTACTAGGCTATCTATCAGAGCTCCCCAAACAATGAATAGATCTTTACTGAAAATGTCCTGGAAAAGTCCTGGAAAATGATCTCTAGAAAAGAGTGGGAACCCTGTGAGAGGTGGCATGATTCTGCTCTCAACATCCTTAAGATATATCAATTTAAGTAAAATGTTCACAAGCAAAATATTTAAAGTGTAACTATGCCCTCAAACTCTGCTAGAACCCTCTCTCCCAGCAAATTTTAAAAATGCAACGAGTGAGGGAACAACAACTGTAGGAGACGTGACCTCGTGGCTACATAGTGTGTGGGTCAGGGGACACAGGGGAGATTGACTGACACTGATTAGAGTGATTTGATTTGAGTCCTTTTTTATATAAATTTCATGACGTAGACAGGTCCCAACCAGTCGACTCTGTCAGCATTGGCCTCGCAGGTTCAGGGTTGATTTAAAACAGTAGATGGCGTGTTGAGACATTTTCAACCCATGAAATGCAGATTTTTATAAATTTGGTGAGAAATGTCAATATTAACACCAGCACTGACGTGTTTCATCACAGTACAGTCATATCATTTAGTTTACAGCTCAAAAAACAGGTTTAAGTGTGCAGTACCTCTTAAATGTCAGTGATTTAATTTTGCACAACTCTCACCTGCTGTAGGTCTTCAGCATTGTGTTATCACTTCATATACTCCAGGAAGTTGGAGACAAATTCGAACCAGACACCTCTGCTGGCAAATTGTGTGGTTGTTAGGTTTGTCTTCCAGCCTGGAAAATAATTCCACTGCCTCTGAGGAATAATGGACAAAAACAAGTTCTTAACCCTGAGTGTAGTGACTTTGGACCATACACTGTGTACATAGACAATAGTAGGAGAAATGTGCAAAGAGACTGTGGTTGAAAATAAACATCCTGCGGGTATCCATTCAGTATCTCTGCCACAAGAAAAATTAGTGGGGGAGTCGCATTAATTATTTCAATTCCGTGCACATTTGAATATGGCATAAATTAACAGTGGAGGCGGTGCAGGCCGTTATCATGCCGTAAGTTGTTTTCTTGTGGATTACTTTAATGGGATTAGTTAGCGTATCGCAGCGCACGGCTCGGTAATGAACAATAAAGACGACAAGTGTGTTTCGAGGTCACGATTGAGGAATGCGGGGAGCTCACTTATTTTCCATTATTTTCACTCTTGTGGGTTTTTTTTTTTTTTTTTTTTTACTCAACTGTCTTCGCATCCTGTGGTGTAAATGCATGATGACTCACACAGGCTCACATTCTGTCGCACACCAGACATGAGCACATATGTGGAGACCCACGTGTTCAAAGGAGTACACACAGAGAAGTGTGCTGGATTAGTAAATGAAAGTGGAAATTTGAGCCACAGGTTTGACACTCTGTGACATGCAATCAGCGCCGTTGGCAAACCTTTTGGAGTGGCTGTGTGCTAAGCCTGCTGCTGGGTGATTTTAGCTGTGCATGTGGGCCCTCGGCATGCCCTCCTCGGCCTCATCATCGTTCTTCATTATCTTTGAGTGCCACCGCCACTTAAGAGTTGGCACGAGGCAGGCCTCGCTGACACCCCCCCTCCACTCCCACTCCCGCTCCATGCATTTAATGCCAGGCCCTGTGCCTCCTGAATGCAAAGAGGCAGCCTCCAGAACCAGCATCTCTCAAGATTTGTCTTTCCTTCTTTCTGCTGCCTCACTCCTTGTTGATACCTCAAACAATTTTCTAGTTAAAACTGTGACAGCTCTCACACCCACACATCTACACTGTCCTTTACTATTCTCTCCCCGTTCTCTCACAATCCACCTAACAGGTTTATAAAGTTAGAGATGGCAAGGAACTGAGGTGAGAATGAATGCGTCCCACTGGATACAATAACAAGCTTTTTTTGTAAAGAACAAAATGGAGTGATGTGAAATGCCTAGCGGTCAAAAGGGGGGAGAGAGAAAGAAAGTGAAAGATCTGTTGTGTGTCTCACTTTTAGCGATTCTAGCAAAAGTTTTGACAGTGATTCAAGAATGGAGAAGTTTTTCTGTGCATGACCAAGGCTTTGGCTGACAATAGCTCAACACGCTCAGGCTTACGAATAACAGATAGAATTTACATTAGCAAGTTTCATGTGAGTGTTTCACTGTTGCATCAAAACATCAAAAAGGCATCCTGATTGGGTTAATCCTTTGTAATGCTTGTCTCTGTGGTTTTCATTTGCATAAAATAGATGGACAGGCACTCACTTTTCCCTGCATTTCTCACACACGCATGTCTTACACTCACGTTCTCCCTCTGAGGAGATTTCAAGGAGTTTGCAGCGCACTGCAATTTGAGCTCATTTGCATGCAGGCCTTTGGACGGCCTGATGAACGTGTAGTGCACGTCTGCTTAATGGACAGCCTGATTGGGAGTGCATTAACATCAGAGCCAGGGGAAAGGAGGATGGCCTAATATAGGGAGAGAGAGGGAGGATAGAGGGAGAGACTGTGAGATAAATACTGTGGGTGCAAGAATGACTGAAAGTGTGCGAGTGCGTGATGGAAAGAAAATTGACTGCCTAAAGCCCAAAGCAAAGAAACTGCAGTGCAGAGCCCCGGCTCCCCTGCCTCTCTGGATTCATACTGTACTGCCTATAGGATGGCAGACTGCCTGGTATAGAGTCCTGTACCATCCAGTAATGAATAGCTTATAATGTTATGAATGGATAGCAATGTGCATGCATGCATAGGTTAAAAAACCAGCCCTACCCTAGGCAGCTTGACATCATTGTTATTTCAAGGATGTCTGTTGCATGCATCACTGTGTCCATGTCTGCATCCAGTGGTATATGGGAATGCAGGGCTGTGCATTATCCCCCAAACCATTGTATGTGATTATTCATGTCATTTCTAGTGTGATCATTACTTTCTGATCCTATCAGGTTTGTTTGGTGGACGCTTTGCCCAGGGCTCTGTTAGCATGCTAGCAGACAATGATGTCTCGGCCCTGCCTTCAACATGCCTAATGAGGTGTTGTTTATCTGCTCTGTGACTGACTGACCTCCTCCATCCCCATCTCTTGATGTGTCTTCTATGTGTGTGTGACTGTGCTGTGTGTATGCAGATGCAGAAAAAATACCCATCCTGAGTAATTTATTATAGGGTTAATTTGACACTTAGGTGGACATTTTTGCAGTGTGTCTGCACATGTAAGGCATGTATGTACACATCCATATTCTGCATATTGTTGTAAGGTGTGTGTGTGTGTGTGTGTGTGTGTGCATTCATATATCTATATCTAAAAAATTTTGTGTATGTGTGTAAATGTCTTTTTAACAAGAGCAAGGGAAATGCGTCACACTGTAGGAAAAGTACAGTAGCATGAAGGAGACAAGCGAGTGAAGGCTGCAAAAATGGAAGGCAGGGTTGGGATGGGGAATGGGGTCCAGAGAGCTGGGGGTGGGGTGGGTGGATTGGGTGAGGGTGGAAGGAGAGAGGGAGCGTGTGCACTGGAGTGAACTGGGGCACCAAGGGAAAGTGGGAAAGGAGGATGAAAAGGAAAGGGAGAGGGGGAATGAGAAAAGAAGGGAGCTTTTCATAGCGGCAGTCGTGCCACTGTCTGTCTGGAGGGAGGATTGAGGATCTCTGGTGATTTTGTATATTTTGTGTGTGTGTTTGTGTGTGAGCAGTTTCAAGGTGCATGTAAATGTGCATGTGCGTGTGTGTAAAGCATGTTTGCATGTGTGTGTATAGATGAAAAGACCCTCACCCTTTCTCCCCGGTGCTTCCTCACCCACACACACAGTGACACACACACACACACACACTCACCCTCCCCACCAATCTGATAAGTGGCATGCCTCACGCCGAGCCATCAGCCGACACTGGAGCTCAGTGTGACAGCTGTGCATCCCCCCCTCTCCTCCTCACCCTCCATCACCCCAGGGACCTCGTCTGCCTTCTCCTCCCCGCAGATGGAGAGACGCAGGAGAGAGGGTTGTGTAGTGGAAAGGAAAGCTAGGAGTGGAGGGATTCTTTCTATCCTTCAATCTGTATTATTCTTAGGCAGTGTGGAAGCACGCTGGGAGCACTGGAGTGTGGGAGGTTGGCACGAGTGTGTGTGTGTGTGTGTTTGCATGCATGCGTGAGTATGCCTAGAATATGGATGCCACACCACGAAAGCATGATTGCCTTATGTGCAGCTTAGGAGTAGGTAGATAGCGTGTTCCTGCGGCACTCCGTGTCTTCGTACTATGCGATTCTTTCTGCTCGTGTGGGTGTGAACAGCTGATGGCGGGTAAGCCGGTTTGATCATTAGTACACCAACATGATACATGCATTAGCCCGGCTTTTTATGCACACATGGCTGAGAGAGTGCCTGATGGATCAACACACAAGCGTTCTCTGTACAACGCAACCCTGGTCCTCTCCACCTTCCCCAGCACACACACAAACGCTCACATATGCTTGTAGTATTATGCCACAGTTGATTTGGAGACAGCAATTAGCCGCCTCCACATGTGGGCCCTGACATCTGCCGAATGTAATCTGAGAGAAAATGATAATTGTTCTTCTTTTGCTCTGCCTCACTCATCATAATGTCTGTGCTGAGGTAATAAAGGCAAGCACAGGGCACAGCATCAAGCTGGAGCTTGTACGTGAGAATAACTGGCAGCTGGAGTGAAGAGTATGAGTAATGCAGCAAAAGATAATTACATGGGAAAAAAATAATGTAGCACATAATGGACTGTGGATGGTGATGCAAGAATAAACATCAGCCCAGCAGGGGTATCAGTGATTGGGGAAGTTGCTTGTCTAGTCTCCAAGTGGGCAAGGATTCACTCCCTTGAAGTGCCCGTAAGCAACAAAGTTTCTTCTGTCAGCTCTAGGGGCACTTTTGTGCTGCTGACCCTGACCTTTGACCTTTCTGCAGGGCGGGCTAAAGCAAAGCATAAATATTTCAGAGGGAACTTAATAGTGAACTTTGGCAGCTCTTGGCAGCTTTGCCAAGTGCAAAGTCGTACCTCAATATCACCTTGAAATGGCTGCACAGCTAAAAGAAATATCATGTCACCGAGGGCACTATCCAGAGAGGAGGAAAACATCTTTTCAGAAGAACTCCCCCCTGCGTCTTCAAAGCCGGTGCAAGATCCCAGGACTTTAAAGGGGTCATTTTTGCGGGCTGAACTCCAAACTCCCTCACAAAAATGTCCTGAGTGTGACATCCCATTGCTCCCCTGCCAATCATGTACCAAAGAGGCCCAGTGGGGGCCAAACAACAAACAACAAAGTCCCCCACTGAGAAGATTAGCGCCACTGTCACAGAGTGCAGCGATGAGAGATAAAGTAAAACAACAAAACTCTACCGTACACCAGGTTAAGGCGAGTACAGCTTTGTGTCTGGTGTCAACAAATTGGATGTCACTGTCAATTTCTGGCAGGATGAAGCATTTAGACATAGGGAGAGGCTGAGTGATAGGATTAAGGAGGGGGAGGAGAGGATGCCCTGCGACTTTAGCCACCATGCAAGAACGAGAGATGGCCATTTCAGGCATGGGGGTGCCGAAGGGGGGTCTGACCGTCCAGCCACACTTCCTCTGCTTTTGGCCACTCGATGCAAATGTGATTGGGCAGCACTGGTCCACCATCAGACAGCCCTGAAGTAATTAGGTTTAGAATCATCATGCAGTGCTCCGAGAGAGACCTTGAAGCATGGGGAGAAGTGGGGAGGCTGGTGTGTGTGTGTGTGTGTGTGTGTGTGTGAGGAGAAGTGGTGTTGCACGATGGAGTTAATTGAATCTGAAATCTTGTCGGCCTGAAATGAGATCCACTGATGTCTCTCATGCTGTGTCTCAGGCAGAGGGCTGCAAACATGACTGAATTCATAAAGTGTGTTATTAAAGAGCTCAAATTAAGTGTAGCAATGCACCCCTCTATACTCTACCAGGCCTGTGACTACTAATGACCCAACCCCAGTGGAATCAAACCCGAACCCACCAATGGAATCCCAAGACTCCCTTTCTTTTCTTTTCTCCTCTCTCCCTTTATCTCTTTCAACATGTTCTCCCTTCTCTTTACACTTCAGCTATCTTTCTTACTTTACTCTCCCTCTTCCCCACCCTCCATCGTCTCCTTTCATCAACCTTGATGTTCCAAACAGAAACCGCCTGATGTTTCTTAACTTCCTCCCTCTCCATTTGATATTTGTTTTTCACACTTTGAGACACTTTGATTCCACTTTGATGTTATTCTGTTCGCCTGGGACTGGATCGCTTTGATCAATCAGAGAAAGGCTGTTCCAATGCGAGTCGACTCTCAGAGGACATGCAGATTTGAAAATAATGAGAAAAGGAACACGTACAAGGATCTGAACGGCACAATCCCATTTTGTTTTTCTAAATAGTACAAATTAATCACTAATGCCCCCTGTAATAAACCATATTAAATGTATGTTTTGGTCTGCGGAAGGAAAGAAATATAAGTTGAAGTCAAGATGCAAAGCGTGCTTGATATTAGAGAGACAGTGGTGAGAAATGCACATGGGAGAACCTATTTATTTCCCCCTATGTGCTATGCAAATGAACTGGGCTGCCTGCTACAGTAGGACTCATTGCTAGTCTGCTCACCCATCCACCAGGCTTAGCATGTAATGAAATAAAGGTCTTTGGCTGAAATGACCTTTCCCATCCACTGAGTTCCCACCTGCCAATATGTGCACACACCCTTAACGTGTGAATGAGAAGATGGGTAGTGGCAGAGAAACAATCACAGTGAAGGCAAGGAAGACAAAAAAGCTCAGAAAATTGCTTTTGAATTACAAAGGTAATATCAATCGATGTTGAATTACACTTCTGATTTCCATAAAAGGCAACCAATTAAAGCCAGGAGCCGTATTTCTCTTGTTCTGTCAGCGTCTCGACATGTGTTCGGCATGTAAAGTGAAATTGTCTATTTTTTAATCCCGCTTTTCCACCTCTCTCTCTCTCTCTCTCTCTCCTACTCTGATCTTTTTTTCTGTCGTTGGTCAGAGAAATGGAGATTCCTTTCATGGCCGGATTGGGATTTCATTCCTCCCTATGTTTGTCATGAAGGAATCTTAATTGGGCTGTCACTGCCATACCAGGAGGAGAATGCAAGGGGGAAAGGGGAAGTGTGTAATGATGGAATGAACAGTCCACAACAGCATGGATAAAGGCCAGTCGATATTTCCAGCTGCAGATCCATATCAAGTCTGGTTCAGTCCCTTAGTTAACTTTGTATCAACAGCTGTATATCTAGCCCAATATACTTTTTTTCAGGAATTACATCCATATTTGTTCTGCACCTTCTGATTTACATTCAATGCCAACATCGGTGCCAATGCAGGAGGTAGTTTGTCCTTTGTGTAGAGAGGTGGAAGTAAGGGTGTGGAGGTTGCAGTGGTGGATGGACAGTCATACAATAGACTTTCATACAGGTGTCCCAACACAGACCTGCAATTAATGTTTGCCTTTTCATTAACCATAACTGCAATTCTAACCATCTCCCAAACCAAGTGTTTTAGTTGCCAAACCTTAACCATATCTTAACCAGAGTTTATTTGCCACAACCATTACCTTTCCCTAACCTCAACCATACCATAGTTGTCATGCGCAGATATTGTGTAAAACAAGAATTTTTAAAATCTTGGCATGAACATTAAAGGCATTGCCATTGAATGTAATCTGGAGTTTTGCTGAATCACCCAATATTGACGTCCTTGTCTCAGGATGAGGTTGGTATATTAGCTTAATGGTATTATTTTATGGTTGATTTGCAGTGACTATCTCATAGCACTGGTATAGTTGTACCACATTTTTCCATAAACTCCATTGCTCCCTGACACAAGGAGGATATTTTCTCTTACATCAAAAGGTTTTCCCTGATGCTTTACCATAGCGGTTTATTGTGTGTAAGCAATCTTTTCCAAATACCCACATACTTCCTGTGCCATAAAGCAAGTTTCCTTTGTGCTGAAGCAGTTATTCCAATCTGTGTCTGCAAAAGATCTTATTGATTTTGCTGTCTTATATCTTTACAGTATTTGTAATAAGGTTTTATAAATAATTTCTTGAACTGAAAAGTGCTACATATAACATGTTTAGTTTGACATACTTATGGTTCTATTCTTGTAGTTTTTAAAAAATGTTTTGCTTTGGAGAACCAGCAGTTTGTTCTAACTGTAGAAGACCACCAGACAGAAGAGTTTCCAGGGTTATTTATTTAACCCTGCTTGTGATGTACAGTCACTATCCCTGAGATTCCATGGGCTTCCTACTCTCTCTCATCCTCACTTTACTCACAATTACTGTCACTCCCTCACTCTTTCTTTCAATATATCCACCCGTATCCCTCTTCCCTCCTCCTTCCAGGCTGCCCTGGAGATTCATCGTGGCATTGACTCAAAGACCTCTCCCGTCTCCCTCTGAATGCTGGGAGGGATGTATATCACGGATCAGCAGTTCCGCTGTCTCCTTTCTGCGATGTACTCAAATACAACGCTTGGGCCGGTGCCTGTATTTCAAAGTCTGACGTTTACGAGACAGAAAACCTGCCTCACTTCTCTTCACGCCTGTCCTTTAGATGAGCATCTTGGAAATCAGGCATTTGAGTGTCACAAAACACATCTGTCTCCAGACTCATCAGCATGTAAATTAGTTGGGAAATAATTGCAAGAAGCAAGGATAATCAGAACAGAAAAGACAAGAAGCCTGACAGACACAATGAATTTATGAGGTAATCTTGTATCATGACAATAATCAGAAACTGTTTCCTCTCACCTGTATGAGGTGAAAGCAGCTGTAAATGGAGATTACTCTGTTTACAGCTGCTCACCAAACCTATTATCAGTGAAAGTCTCTGATCCCTATGAGTTTCTGCACATCAGTGGTATTTTGAACAGCTATTCCAAAATTCAGGTTCCCTTTTTTTTCCCACTGTGGCACTTCCACGTCCACAGTTGCGGTTGTCATCATTAAAAGAGCCGAGCAGACTTTGGATGCTGTGTTTGCTGAATGCTGAGTTTTTGTGTTTGAGGCATGCAGCAGCAGCCTAGCTGAGGATACAGAGAGTGGCAGTGATCAAAATGGCCCATTAGGAATGCAGTGTGCCATACTGTATCTAGGTCACAGCCTGAGCCACCTACTGTAGCTCTTCTTCTGGGAAACCACAGAGCTGCCCCTCCCCGCTCCCCTCATCCCCCCATTCCTGCATCCCTGTGTGTGAGAGTGTGGGCTAGGCTGGTGGAGCATTAGTCAAATGTGAGTGTGTATGTGAATATGAGTGTGTGCGATCATGTGTGTGTCTGCTTATGCATGGGTTGCGGCTATAGCAAAGGCATTTGGCACCTAATAATGTGTTTGTCTATTTGTACATGAAGGAAGAAAGTGTGCAGGATGAGTATGAGTGGTACAAATATCAACAATTCAAATAACACAGAATTACGTTCCCTTATCCAAATGCACACACACACACACACACACACACACACACACACACACACACAGCCTTGTCTTTGTGGCATTGTAAGGACACCAGACCAGACCATGCATTCTGGGGACCACCCTTTCTAGTGGTTGTACAGCTCTTAAAAAAATCAGGCAGTATCCTGGAGGGGACATAAACACAGATGTCACTTCAAATAATCAATCAGACAAAGTAGAGTTCCTTGACCGGACTAGGAACAGCTTCCTGGGGACTAGTCAGGTATTTAGTCATATGTGGGGTCAGTATATACACACTGTCTGGTTTTTCTTTCTTCCTGAGTACCACTTAACACACTTTCAGGTTAAACCTACTTTGGGGAGCCACTTAAACACCTTTGACTGTCAAGGTGAGTGCTGTGCAACCATGATGCAGCAGGTTAAGATACTAAGTGCACCAGAAGTGACCCCCTCTGTGACATGGACAATAAAATCCTCTCATTATAGATTTGAGCTCTCCTTTCAATCGATGGGGATTCATGATTATTCATGATTAGAATTTGCCAACATATGAAACCTAGTATTAAGTGCATACGAAGGTATCACCATTTAAAGTCAGCATTATTACTGGATGAAAGTCCCACCAGTGACTAAGTAACATTAGACTGATAAAAGTGTCATGAATGAAAAATGTCAGACTGAGATCACTGAATAGAAAGCTGTTAAACACGGTTTACAATGGAAATGCAAGGCAAAGAATAATTAAAAATTGCATGTCATCATGAAATATTCTATTTCAGTACCTTATGTGCCTCAGATTATCTACATACCTGGTGCTTATTAGCAGTAAAATCCTGTATTTTTTATTTCCTTGGTTAAATTTAACAGAAGTTGCTCCAAATGAGAGATTTAGGCTGTTGGATGACTTTTAAATGTCAAAATGTTTATTTGACTGTATTTGTTGCAGTAACAAAACATGTTTTTGTAAAAAATTTTCCAGGTAACAAATACGTACCAAACAAAAATAACCAACAGTCACTACTTCCAGCTTATCAATGAATGCAAGACATTTGGGTTTTACGCTGTTGGTTGGACATAAAATGTTTCACTTTTTTTAAACATTAATAAAATTAGAAATTATGAGATAAGTAGAGAGATGAGATTAAATGAAAAATGACAGTAAGATCAGAGGAGATAAGATGAATTGCGATGAGATAAAATTAGAGAAGATGGGATGAGAGGAGATTAAATGACATACAGTGAGGTAGATTAGATAAAGAAACGGGAGATGAAAGGAGATGAGGTGAAATGACATAAGATGAGGGGAGATAACAGAAGGGCAGGGTTCGAACAGCTTTTTAATAGAGAGATGAGAGAGAAAAGAGATGAGATAAAATAAGATGAGGTTTAATTAGACAAGATGAAGGGAGATTACATCAAAAGAGATAAGATCAAAAAAGAATAGAGAAGATAAGGTGAGAGGAGATCAAATGAGGTAGGATAACTAAAAGATGAGCTCAGATAAAATGACAGGAGAGATGAGGTGAGATAATATGAGAGGAGATCATTTGAGATAAGAGAAGAGGAGATTAGGTGATGTAAGAGGAGAGAAGATATTGTTATTGGTGGTGCTAGTATCAAACATTTCAAAGAATACCAAGCCCTATGCTTTCTAAAAAAAAAAGCAGAACTCTAGCTGAAACACAACTAAATGTATAACCGGCTTGGATATGATGTTGGCAAACAATGTCCTAAGTCATCTGACTTGAAACATGATTTAAACATAATACATTTTAAACTTTGTTCTTGAGAGCTGTGATTCGATTTTTGATGTAGAATTTTATGGCCAACCAATTTCTATTTTTGAGTGCTTTTTTTTCCATTTCAAGGCACTCATCACAGTCGCTTTTCCCTGGCACACGACATGATGTGATGAAGGACATCATGTGCTTCTCAACAGCATAGATCTCGTCTTTATCCCACATCCTTCGCTTGAAAGGTTGGCGACCTGTAAAACAATGAATACATTAATATTTGTGTTTCTCTATGGAAGTGCTATGGAAATGTTTTTGGAGGAAAAAATGTACATAAACGCTAATTGTAAGGCAACAAAGGTTGAAATAAAAAGTAGAGGCCAGAGAGACTGTGTATCAGAGTTTGACAGAGGGAGTGAGCTTATTATATTACTTAAAATAATACTTACTTAGACAGAGACTCATAACGAGCTGGACCATGTAAAGGGACCAGTAACATAATATGTAAATCAATTCTACTGACTATTTTGACACTACACGCCCTAGGTCATGTGTGCATGGACTTTGTGGGTGTTTCCAGGCTTATGACACAACAGCATGTGTCAAAGGGCTGGGTAAAGGTGATGACTCATTATCCTCTTTGCCAGTCACATTACTTGTCTCATAGCTTTGAAACAGCTGTACCAACCAGAGAAGAGCATGACAAAAATCTCACACCGAATGGAAAGACGCATTCTCCAGATAATAATGTTGTATTTGGTTTTGAGTGTCTGTAGTTGTGATGATATGATGTGGCTTTTGATGATGACGACGACGACAACGACTATGATGTCTACGTCGTTGATGATGCCGATTGTGTTTTGATCATGTGTGGTGTCCACAGAGAGAGCATTCCTCCTGCTGCCAGCCCTATCTTTCTACATTGAGCTTGCCTTTGATCAATAAAAGAATGTTTCATTTCATGATGCATTTCATTTATATTTAGTTTAGACAGAAAAAGGCTAAGAGGCTTGTGCTCGATTGTAACTGGGGAGTAAAAAACATTTTTTTTCAAGTATGTGACATATTGTACAGATTGATACTGAAACAGGTGTAATGTTGTTGGTTTTATATCAATATGACTATCAACATAATTTTCACTGTCTGCTTTTGTTGAGAACTGTGCGCGTCTCATGGAAAAAATAGCTGAGACGCTGAATCTCTAGATGAGCGTGAGAAGCGCGTCTGCAGCGCTGTGAGGCTGCTCTAACCTGTTACACCAGTCACTACTGTTGATGAACTTGTAGCCCACTGTATTCAGGGAACCTACCCTCCCCCCTTACTGTACTGTATGTCTATGGTCTTTTGTATGTATTGTACTATGCCTTGCTGAAAAAGTAATTGCCCTCCAGGGACAAAAGTAAAGTTGAAAGGAAAGGCAGGGGACAAATAAGAACTGGAAGAATCATTATACACAACAAGTTATGAGTCAGTTTTAAGTGGGATATAATGTGCATATCTTCACATTGGCAATGCAGGAGTCTGGATTTCCAAACAAAATTCTCATTGAGAAAAGAGTTTGCATTTTGCTGCATTTAGTTCAAAATGAAAATTTCTAAATAAGAAAATCTCTATAAACTTTACCTCTTTCCTTTTTTGGTAACTGGCGGTGACGGGCTTGTGGAGGTGTCATGGTGCCCTGCTGTGGTGCTGCATCCCTATGGCTCACATCTGGCATTGTTGTCTCGTTCTCTTCCCTCTGACTGGATGTGACCTGACTCTCTGGAAACCAGAAGATAACAAATTACAAAAAAAAATGTCAATTATGAATTATTCGTCATACCACTGTAAATTAGAGATGTCCTGAGGTGAACCTAAGGATGGTATCAGGGCAGATCTGGGCATATTTTAATGAACTGGTATCTGCTAAAATAAATCAGATCAAAATCTGATCCTTTCTTTATTCTTTTGTGTTTTGCCCACCTCAGCCTGACAGTGCTGCCACACTGCACTGCTTTACAACTGGGCTCTACAGTGTGAGCATTTCACTGCATATGTGAAATGTGAAAATAATTTGGGCACACCGTTAGTAACCGAGTTCTGACACTGAGATTGCATAAATTCGTTGAGCTCCAACAGCAATCATCAGTAGCAGAGCAGTGTACAAACAATCACCTAGCAGCTTCTCATGTTTAGCCGGTGCTGACAGTCACTTTCACCGGTTAAAATGACAGATGTCTCCAGTGGCAGGTCATATCAGCTGTCACTAATCAATGTAAATTCAGTGAGTAACTTGACGGAACAAAATTAAACTTAGCTGTTGTTTGGTGCTCTCTGTGGCTGGTGTCTGTAATCTGCCAAAAATGATTGTTAGGGAAGAAGCTCCACTCTGTAACTCCACTGTACAATTAGAGTGGACTGAGTGTTTCTGTAGTTCCAACAACTCCTAACAGAGTGAGACGTCTTCTCTAGCAGATCGTGTCAATGACAGGAGTTGCATTTTCCCAGTTAAACTTTCATTCATAAATCACAGGGATGCAAACGTGTATTGTGGAAAAAAGAGAGAGCTACCCAAAGTAGGGGAAAAAAAGCGATGGGACTGATACAGACAGATAGGTACGTTTCTCTATTCTCATTTTCACATTGTTTTGAAGTGGAGTTTAAATAGCCGGCTGGACTGATAAGTCGGCAGTTTGACCGGCAGCAGTTGCTTATGGAAAGCCGACTTTTACAAGTGCAAATCTAGCGTAAGAGAAGCTGCTCTGACACGGAGTACAATAACGTTAGCTAAAAAGACATAACCTACAGAGCTAATGATGTTAAAAGTCAAAACCATATAAATTCAGCCATTAGAAAAAAGCCAATGTCCTTTAACTCTCACCACTCGGCGCTCAAAATTAGCCACAGTGCAGGGAAAGAGTGGTGTGTTCACAGACAAACTTCTAAGTGTTTGCTCGGTCCAGCAAGACTAGAGTAAACAACCACATAACCAGCGATGTACTGTGAGGTCCTTGCAACAGGTTCTTTTTTGCTCAATGCAGTTAATGCAGTTAGATAAGTACCCATACATTTACTAAATTAAAGCGATGTAAATATACATTATGCTTACTGTAGTTGGCATGCACATAATAGGACAGCCACCGGGAGTTTATCCAGCCTTGTTTTTTGCCCGGCCTATATTGATGGCCGGCCTTTAATAGTTTGTGTCGACCACACCCCCGGCCGTTACTGAAGACCCGGCTTTTACTTGACTAACAGTTTTTGTTTGAGGAAATACGGTCAGTAGCTCATAATAACATAAGGTGTGACAGACACATATTTAATCAACATTTAGGTAAATATAAGAATCGAACCAGATACCCAATGTTAAAAGGACGCGGAATGAGATTGGAGCCAAAAAAAACTTGATTGGGAATTCCCTACAGTAAATGGACATACTTGAATACATGAGTACATTTAGGACCTTATGAAAATGCTTACCTTGTGAATCTGACTCACACGCCACCTCAGTGTCGCTGTCCATGTGCACATTCTCTGTGATTTGGTGGGGGATTGAAAGAGGGGGTGGGATGGAGAAGAACGAAGTTAGTGTTAGAGAAGGTACAAGAAAATTAATTTGGTTCCGTTATGCTCCAATAATGCCCTAGAAAAACACGAGATATTGTAAATATTGTTTAATCACTTTAGATGAGAAATTTAATTTTATTCAGAAACCTCAAGAAAGAGGAATAATTTGTACCCTCAGGATCAATGCTGATGTCATCCAGGGTCTTGCCCTTGAATTCTGCCAAGCGTCCCTGCTCCAGAGCCATGAGAACTTTGCTAATCTTAGCAAGTTGGAGGGTGCCCTCAGGAAGTCTGTAGAACTGCCGATGTACTCTAATGTCATGGCCAAGAAAATCCGCTAACTGGTCCAGCTCTGTATTACTGAGGTTTAGAACTTGAGACAGGGTTCCTGTTTGTTTGCGCAGTTTTGTAGAGGTGAGACTTTCAGGACTTTTTGCACCACAGACCTTGGCGAAGTGTCGAAGGCAATCAGACCCACGGTAGCAGGTAAAAGCGGATGGTCTTGCGAATAGGTATATGTTCTCCTGAGGAACCCCACATTCCTGCCGTTTGCTGACAAGCAGATCCAATGCTTGTTGCATTGCTGGAGTCAAAAGCACAGGAACTTTTCTTCCCCTTTTTCCTCTGATCTCTATCCTCCTGAAGTGTTGACAGAGTTTCTTTTCAAGGTCTGAGAGGGCTACATTCACATCGTCCTGATGGTCTGATGGATTTTGAGACATATACGCAGAGAGGGGCATTTTTGACACCTCCCCTGCTCTTCGTCGGTTGAACAACATCACTTGTGTCAAAGTGACCTTTGCCAGCTGTGTCCAACTCTGGGGGGAGGTCGCTGTGGACAATTTGCTGTGAAGATGTCGTTGTTGCACATCCAAGTAAGAATGGAGAGTCTGGACATCTTTTGTGAATGGAAGCAACAGAGGGGCATTCCA
>SEMN01001765.1:0-28611 GCA_005408345.1 Macquaria australasica | reverse complement strand
TCTATATATGGTTATTGTGCAGAGATATTTCTAACAGTAAAGTTTGTATTTTTATACATGCTTGAAATTTCTATTTCTTCAATAAATGTCATGTTTGAGTGTTGTCTATATTGTCTACTGACTGTATTACAGTAGCTGTATATCTTCAATTGAAGTTGTATTTAGAGCTCAGTTTGACCTTTTAAAGACCAGCCCTAAAAGAAATGGTTGTTCTTCATGAACTAGGTCATCCAGCTGGAATCAGTCCATATTAAGCTGGGATGGGAAGGTTTTGGGGATAAGGTGGAGGTGGTCTTCTATGCTCCACCTTTGCACCTCTTTTCATCATTTAGAATAAAACCACTTTTCAAGCTTTAATAATAAGCAAATTCCAACAAATTTAAAGATGCAGGAACACAACTGATCCGCCCATATTACTTGATCCATTTCCTTTTATTGGTTATTTTGTTATTTGATCAAATATGTGAGATGAGAGAGAGAATCAGATGTTCAGAGGAACCACAAGGAACCCTGCATTCTGGGAGCGCAGTGCTCTAGTGGGGTAATAGGGTACTATGAGCTCTTTAAGATATGATGGTGCCTGACCATTTAGGGCTTTGAAGGTGAGGAGAAGGATTTTTAAATTCTATTCTGGATTTTACAGGGAGCCAGTGTAGAGAAGCTAATATTGGAGAAATATGTTCTCTTTTTCTGGTTCTTGTCAGTAAACGTGCCGCAGCATTCTGAATCAGCTGGAGAGTCTTAAGGGATTTATTGGGGCAACCTGATAATAGAGAGTTGCAATAGTCCAGCCTAGACGTAACAAATGCATGGACTAGTTTTTCTGCATCTTTTTGAGATAGGATGTGTCTGATTTTTGCAATGTTACGTAAATGAAAAAAGGCAGTTCTTGAAGTTTGTTTTATGTGGGAGTTAAAGGACATATCCTGATCAAAGATAACTCCAAGATTCCTTACGGTTTCGCTGGAGGCCAGGGCAATGCCATCTAGAGAAACTATATCTTTAGATAATGTGTTTCGAAGGTGTTCGGGGCCAAGTACAATAACTTCGGTTTTGTCTGAGTTTAACATCAGAAAATTGCAGGTCATCCAGGCCTTTATGTCCTTAAGGCATGCCTGAAGTTTAGCTAATTGATTGGTTTCATCTGGCTTGATCGATAAATATAATTGGGTATCATCTGCATAACAATGAAAATTTATGGAGTGCTTCCTAATAATATTGCCTAAAGGAAGCATATATAAGGTAAATAGAATTGGTCCAAGCACAGAACCTTGTGGAACTCCGTGACTAACTTTGGCGTGCATAGAGGATTCATCATTAACGTGTACAAACTGATATCGATCTGATAAATAGGATTTAAACCAGCTTAGTGCAGTAACTTTAATGCCAATAAAATGTTCTAGTCTCTGTAATAGAATGTGATGGTCAATGGTATCGAATGCAGCACTAAGATCTAGTAAGACAAGTACAGAGACAAGTCCTTTGTCTGATGCAATTAGAAGGTCATTTGTAACTTTCACCAGTGCTGTCTCTGTGCTATGATGCACTCTAAATCCTGACTGAAAAATCCTCAAACAGCTTGTTGTTGTGTGAAAGTCACACAACTGATTGGCTGACTTCTGCTTTCTCAAGGACCTTAGAGAGAAAAGGAGGGTTAGATATAGGTCTATAATTTGACAAAATCCCTGGATCAAGAGTGGGCTTTTTAAGAAGAGGCTTAATTACAGCTACTTTAAAAGGACTGTGGCACATAGCCTTTTAAAAAGGACAGATTGATCATATCTAGTAAATAAGTGCTAACTAAGGGTAAAATTTCTTTAAGCAGCCTAGTTGGGACGGGGTCTAAGAGACACGTTGATGGCTTAGATGAGGAAATCATGGAAGTTAATTGATTAAGGTTGATAGGAGAAAAGCAGTCTAAATGTACAGGTTTTACAGTTGTTTCTAAGGTTCCTGTGTTTGAAGATAAGTCAGTACCAACTGAGGGCAGGAGTGCTAATTTTTTTCTACTCCCTGGTTAGAATTTTTTATCTTTAAAGAAGCTCATGAAGTCATTACTACTGAGGTCTATATATAGGAATACATGGCTCAACAGAGCTGTGACTCTCTGTCAACCTGGCTACAGTGCTAGAACAGAAACCTGAGATTTGTTCTTATTTTCCTCTATTAATGATGAGTAGTAAGCTGCTCTGGCATTCACGGAGACCTTCCTATAAATTTTAAGACTATCTTGCCAGGCTAAACGTGATTCTTCCAGATTGGTGGAACGCCAATTCCTTTCAAGTTTTCGCGATGTTTGTTTTAATTTGCGGGTTTGCTGGTTATACCATGGAGCTAACCTCCTCTGTTTTATTATCTTCTTTTTTAGAGGGGCGATAGAGTCGAGTGTTATTAGTAGTGAGCCTGCAGCACTATCAACAAGATGATCAATTTGGGAGGGACTAAAGTTAGCATAGGAGCCATCTGTCACATTGAGACATGGAACTGAATTTAATGCCGATGGAATCACTTCCTTAAATTTAGCTACAGCACTATCAGATAGACATCTAGTGTAGGAATGTTTGCCTAATGGCGTGTAGTCCAGTAATAGGAATTCAAAAGTTAATAGAAAATGGTCTGATAAAAAAAGAATTCTGTGGAAAGACTATTAGATGTTCAATTTCAATCCAATAAACAAGAACAAGGTCGAGGGTGTGGTTAAAACAGTGAGTGGGTTTATGTACACTCTGACAGAAGCCAATCGAATCTAGTAATGACATAATGAATAAACGCAGCACTAAGGCTATCATTTTCTACATCCACATGAATATTAAAATCACCTACAATAATTATTTTATCCGTTTTAAGGACTAAACCTGATAAGAACTCTGAGAATTCAGATAAAAATTCAGAATACGGTCCAGGAGCTCGGTACACTGTAACAAATAGAATTGGCTGTACTGTTTTCCAGGTTGGGTGTGAAAGGCTAAGAACAAGGCTTTCGAACGAGTTATAATTTAGTTTAGATTTAGGTTTGATTAATAGGCTTGAGTCGAAGATGGCTGCAACTCCACCTCCTCGGCCTGAGCCTCGAGGAATGTGAGTATTAATGTGACTGGGGGGGGTGGATTCATTTAGGCTAACATATTCACCTTGACACAGCCAGGTTTCAGTAAGACAAAATAAATCAATATTATGATCTGATATTAGATCGTTTACTAGAACAGCTTTAGATGAGAGAGATCTGATGTTTAAGAGTCCACATTTAATTCTCCTATTTTGTTGTACTGTTGCAGTGGTGGTTTTACTTTTTATTAGGTTTTTATGTGTAACTCTTCTGTTTACTTTGGATTTAAATAATTTAAGTGGTCGGGGGGCAGACAACCTCTCTGTGGAGTTTAGGGTGGGTAACTGCTCTAATGGAAGCGCAGAGAAGCGTGTAGGACTGCAGCTCTGCCTCCTGGTCTTGACCACAGACTGTATTAAGTCTATGGTCTGAACTCTGAGCTGTCATGGCTTTGGGCCACTAATAAATTCGGCCAGATTTCTAGATATGAGAGCGGCTCCATCCAAAGTGGGATGAATGCCATCTCTCCTAATCAGACCAGGTCTCCTCCAGAAAGTCCGCCAATTATCTACAAAGCCCACATCATTACCTGGACACCACCTCGACAACCAGCGGTTGAATGATGACATGCGGCTATACATGTCATCGCTAGTAAGATTAGGCAGGGTCCCAGAGAAAACTACGGAGTCCGACATTGTTTTTGCATATGTACACACCGACTCCACATTAATTTTCGTGACCTCCGATTGGCGCAATCGGCTGTCATTACCGCCGACGTGAATAACAATCTTAGCATATTTACGCTTATCCTTAGCCAGCAGTTTTAAATAGGATTGAACGTCGCCCGCTCTGGCCCCTGGGATGCAGCTGACTGTGGCCGCTGGTGTCGCTAATTTCACGTTTCGCAAAATGGAGCTGCCAATAATCAGAGTTGGTTTCTCAGCGGGTGTGTCGCTGAGTGGAGAGAACTTGTTGGAAACGTGAACGGGTCGGTGGTGAACCGTGGGCTTTGGTTTAGGGCTATGCTTCTTTCGGACAGTCACCCAGCCTCCCTGGCTTCCCGGCTGCTCGGGAGTTGCCGGGAGACGGCTAGCAGAAGCTACCTCTGGTCGGCTCGCACCGGCTAGGGGCTGACTGACTCTCCATGGTGCGGAGCCGCGACTCTAACTCACTGAGCCTCGCCTCCAAAGCGGTGAATAAACTACATTTGTTACACGTACCATTATCGCTAAAGGAGGCAGAGGAGTAACTAAACATCTGACACACCGAGCAAGAGAGAGCAGGAGAGGGAGAAGGAGAGAGAGACGCCATCACTAACTGAGCTAAAGTAGCAACTAACTAGCGTGTAAACAACTGTGGGATTAGCGGAAAGTCGCTAACAGGAGACAGATATGAGTGCTTAAACAGAGCTAGTGTATCCTTAAATGTATAGCGGGTAATTAACAGCTATAGTAAAGAAAATATCAAAATTAACTGGGTTTAGCTGGAGCAGCGAACTTTGCAACCACTAACACAGAAACACCGGTAACCGGAAATGAGACAATACGTTCACCTGAGCACGTCAGCAACTAGAATCAGGTATCTAGTTCAGCTGAGGCAGCAGACAGTACAAACAGGACTTTAGCCACTCTATCAGTCACCCACATCCCTTGAGCTCGCTTACAAATGTTTGTGCCATCGTCTCTCTGTGTGTTTGTGCTTGTGCACTTGCGTTTGTGTGTTTTCAAAGCACCCACTTAAACGAGACAGATCCATTATTAATCTTCTCTGCCAGCCAGGTGGCTACTTATTTATATCCTTTATTTCTTTTATTCATAAGTGTTTAAACAATGTGTACGTATTTGGGTGACTCAGCTTCTATGTGCCCTGCATTGTGTTGGAATATTTATGTAAATAAGCCCTTTTACACAGTTGCATTTGAGGAATTTTACTTTTTACTTCTTGCCTGTAGGCTTCTTTTACTGTTTTATTAAAAGCACTTTGTAATCGAATAGCAGTTCTGCAGATGCACCGCTTCTCTCCGTGGTCATTGGTATTCCCTTTTCCCCCGTCTTTATCGAGTGTAGTGTTCTGGCCAAACAGTGGGAGTGATGAGAATGACGGAGGAGACAGGGGTCAAGCCTTACAGCCCCTTCTTTGTTTACTCAAAGGCCCATCTACAGAGCCGAGACAAGTATCGGCAACAGAAGCGGTGTGAAATTAAACAAGGATGTGGAAGACTAGAACAGGAGATGGAGCAAGGAGGTGAGAGAGTAAAACAAGGGTGGACTGAGGAGTTTGGGGGGGGGGGGGGGCATTGAAGGTTGTGGTGTTCCCTCTAGCTCACCCCAGCTCATTAATTTTCTCATTTAGTCAGAACAGTGGAGTGTGCAAACAAGAACGGGGGCCTTGCCTACTAATGAGGACACGAGGAGACGAGCAGACAGCTTTTACAGTGTGTGTGTGTCTGTCTGTGTGTGTCTCTGTGTGTGTGTGTGTGTGTGTGAGAGAGAGAGAGAGAGTGAGTGACAGAGAGAATGAATGTGTGAAGGATGAGGACAAAAAACAAGCATGTAAGAGCATGTAAGAAGTGAAAAATGTATTTTTGTTTGGACATGAATGGATTAACAGACCTCACTGGGCACAAACTAAAGATTATTTTCATCTTCAATTAATCTATAGATTATTTGTCCAATCAATCGATTAAATGACACTGTATGGCCAAAAGTAAGTGGACACCTCTGCCCACATATGTTTCTGTGTGCGTGGCATGACATTTTTCCAGCTTCCAAAGATGGAAAAAAGTTCAGGAACCATTCCTTTAGACAATAGTGTGCTTCCAACTTTGAAGCAACAGTTTGGGAAAGGCCCATTCCTGTTTTGACGTGACAATAACCCCATGCACAAACCGAGGTCCATAAAGAAATGGTTCTCTCAGTTTGGTGTAAATTCAGCCCAAGATCTTTTGGAAAACCTTTGCAGAAAAATGGAGGCTGTTATAGCAACAGATTAATGCCCATAGTTTTGGAATGAGATGTTCAATGGTTATACATGAGTGTCCACATATTTTGGCTAAATCTATCTATTTAAAAAAAAACAGAGAAAGGGACCTATTAAACATTGCCAGAGGTGACATCCTGACAATTGTAAAGTCTGGGGATTGTTGCTTAATAAATTACACAGCAGACAATTAATTGATTATTAAATTAGTAGATTAATTTTCTATCAATTGACTAATTGTTTTGCATTTGTGACAAGACGGACTTGCATACATAACCCTAAACCCTCTCCGCAGGGCCGCCCTCCGTTCCCATCTCCCTAGTTTTGTCGTTTTGAGACTCGGTTTGTAAAGTTTACAGCCTGCCGTGCTGTTGCTCCTGTGTTGCTCTGTGTGCAGTGACGCAGCTAAAAAGAAAAAGTGCAGTGAATCGACTGACAAAATGCGAGTCGACTCGGGATCATCTCAACTGATGACTCAAATCATCGACTTTTAGGGGGCAGCCCTACTGTGACCCATAGCTGTTGCCGGCCTCATGTCTAAAGCTGCTGGGGAGCTGTTATTGTAGACTTGCATGTCCTTGTGTTTCTGAAGTATGGATTGACTTGTATTTTGGCCTTGGTTTGTGAAACCACAGCTCACAGCTTTACGTGGGTCAGCTGATTAAAAAAAAAACCCTCAGATGTCCTTGCCCTACATATAATAATGATTTGACAAGCTGTGAAAGACTGGCAGCCTTATCTGATGGAACCCAGACTGTTTCAAAAGGCATCTCCCTTATGAAGGAGCTTTTAGTTCATGTTGTCAGTCACCCACAGCCTAAAACCCACCGACCCCTCATGGTGTATAATCCAATTCAGTCTCAATCTGATGAGTGAAAATCAGCCAGACCACATGTTTTTTTTCTTCGATTTAAACACAGAATGAACTTTAACGGAAAATACATCCATTTATTACATTCTGCAGTTAGCCTGTACTCTGCCTATTTCTTTAATAACAATTGTATCTCAGGGTTATGTGCTATCTCTAGCCAGCACTATGTGGTCTGCCTGTGTTTGAGAAGGGGAAATTAGTTTTTTAGTTTAATCATGGAGGACAGATTAACTCTACGAGGGTCTTATTGCTTGACCCTTGTTGATGGAGAGACTGTGTGGCTGAGTGAGTCAGAGCGAGTGTAATTCACTTCTTGATTTAAAGTATTCAAACTATTAGTTATTTTCAAGTGGTGACATAGTTACTGCACCATTTTACGCTGTCTTCCTGAGCTAAATATGGATTCCAATAAATTTGGTGTTTTCGCCATCAAATGCACTTGTTGGTGGCACAAGTGAAACTGGGACCGTGCCAGTGTAAAGTAACACATAAAGACATTTATAACATCTACTTTAACTGAGTCGTTTTCTGCTTTTTGTTGCCATGCTAACAGTTTTGCTTTAGAGATGGTGATGTTAGCTGGTCTGTCAGTTTGTCCAGAGTGAAATATGTCAAAATCTGTATGGATTCATTTTGACAATTGATTTATCTTTTAAGTCCTGCCAAATATTTTCGGGCTCCATCTTTAAAAGTATGAATTGATGCTTTTCTCTGTATCTTTGGGTTTTGGACTGTTGGTCAAACAAAAGCAATTTGAACATCTCTTGAATTTCCTTGAATTTGTGATGGGCATTTCTCAACAACTATTAAATGGATTGCCATGAAATTCTGTATAAACACTCATGGTCCCCAGAGGATGAATCTAACTGACTTTAGGAATCCCGTGACTTTTTAATTTGTGGTTTTGAGTGAAATGCCTCAACAACTATTGGACATTCAAGGTTCAATTGGAATAACTTTGGTGATCCCCTGACTTTTCCTCAAGTGCCATAACGGGTCAAAATTGTGTCCAGTAGTTTGGTTTATGACCAGATACCTGCTAAACTAATCACATTCCCATCAGTGTCAGCTGTACATTGTGTTAAGTGCTTATTAGAAAATGTTAGCATGCTAATACACTAAACTAAAATGGTGAACATGGTAAACATTGTACCTGCTTAGCATCAGCATGTTAGTATTGTGTTTGTGAACATTTAGCTCAAAGCACCATTGTACAAGACTGCAGCATCACAGAGCTGCTAGCATGGCTGTAGACTCTGTTCACATTTTATAGACTAAATCATTCGGACTAGGTAAAAACAAATATTTTCAGTTAACTGATCCAATATTGATTCTTAAAATCCCAAGACTGTACTACTACTGTGGTGGACTGTGGCTACTTGTTGTAAATGCTTCAGTTTCTGCTACACAATGTATAAATGCACAATGTTGTCTATATTGTGGAAATCAAGTTATTATAACATACACAATACCCAATGAACTGGCAACTGGGTGCATATGATAGCTTCTTACTAGCGGAATAAAAACACATTTAAGTTCCCAGGATGAATTGAGTATTGTATTCATATTTATCCAATATTGGTATTTGATGCATCTGAATCTTTGGGAATCTGGATGGAATCAAGACTTTCTGCATCAAGATTGAATCGATTTGGAAGATCAGTGCCAATAACCAGCCCTATAAATGATCAATAAACACAGTTGCATCTGTACTTTGGTGATTCTTTGACTTTTCAACTCACCCTACCAACAGGTCAAAATGTCCACTTATCCATGACAGAATACCTCTAAAACTACTCTCGGCAAAGTCAGTCTCGGCTTCAGAGCTGCAGAGCTGCTGTAAACTCAATAAAAGAGCAGGTAAGCAGGGTTCAGTTTCCCAAATTGAGGTGGCATATTAGACTGGGGCGGGTTAGAAGGGACACCTGATTATTAGTCTGAAAGGTGACTGTGGTAGCTCGTATGTGAGCAGAAGATGGAGTGATTTTTATTTTGTGGGTGTGTGTGTATACAAATGCCTGCAGGTGTTTTGTGATTCATTGCCTGTGCTGGCCATAAAAGCAGAGGAAGGAGAGATTTTCTGAGGTAGATTTCTGCAGAATGACAGAGAGGCAATGTACAACATGAGTGGCTGAATACATGTTTACAGGAAATTGGAAAAATTGTTTTCTCAAGTGCCGGTGTATTTGTGTATGTTCCCAGGTGACGCACACAGGTTACAACTCTGAAATGCACTACTAACATAAGCTCAGCTGGTTGCAGGTTGACTTTGTACTTTTTTGTTTTTGTTCAATAATTACAGTTGAATCTCTGAGTTCTTGCTGCTCAAAAACTGCCAAAATAATCAGTTGATGTTTGTTGACAGACCCAGTAGTTAGAAACTGGGTCTGTCCCAGATGATCCCACACTTTAAACTTCAAAACACATGCCCCGAGGCTACAATGCATTTTTGTCTGTTGAGACTACTGCTGAGGGGTAGTTGGTATCTCTGCATCCTTTTGGCTAGATTTCTCCCTGTATGATTGGTGTTGTTTTAGTGCAGATTACGTGTTTATCATAAGTAAATTGAATCGGACTTATATGCATAGATTTTCCACTGTAGTTACACAGATTTTGTGATGAATCATAGACAACAGTATATTGCACAATACTGTTACAGAATATATTGTGCATTGCAGAGTCTGCTTTGCTATGATGTAAGGATAAGTGATACAACCCCCCTCCCCCCCAAAATTACATATGAATCCCAGTTACAGTACATTTACAATAAATAAGATGTCTGCAACTAGAATAATTTGGAAGTTGCTAAAATCACATAAAAAGTCCTCCACAGTCAGGATGTGAAAGGAGCTAATTAAATCCTGCATGAATTACTTCTAGCTTATGATTTAAATCATAAAAAACTCCATGATTGCAATCAGAGAAAAAACATAATTTGATAAAAATTGGAAACATGATACTGTAAAAGTGGAATTTCGGCCAGGAAATGTAGTAACAAGAGTGAGTGGCAAGAGTGGCAGCTCACCATCGACCCTCTATAACCAAATCGTTAGCGGGCTCCAGTCGGTCCTTTGTCAGCATGCTGCTCGGAATGCAATCCAAGTATTAATGAGGATTTAATGGATATGTAGGGAAGTAAAATGAATTTCATGGAGCAGAGACTTGTGGCTTTTACTTTCCATTTAGTTTATTGTTGGAGCAGCTGATAACAGCACAGCCCAGAAAAGACGTCTAGCAGTCTGTTAAAACTGGACTAAACTTTGTAGATTGTAACCTTTACTTTAATGGTATTTGATGACTATATTTTCAACATATAACCGGTTCTACAGAATCTGCTATACACATTTCTTGGTAAATGCACTTAAAAAGTAAAATCCTTTAAATACATTACGTTACACGGGTTTACAAGCGAGGTGCCACTGCAGGTATGGCGGCACTAATGGCAACTTGCTAGTGAAGCACAGCTCTGTCATGATGGTTTGTAAGCACTGTATGATGAAGATTGTATCATGTGATTTCCAACCTTTGTAGTTTGTAGATTTCTTTTTACTTCTCCGAAGAAATTGTTCCTCAGCAAAATGACCAAAGTGACCGACGTATCTGAGGGCGAACATCTGCTCTAACTCGATTGTTTTTGTCCAACCATCCCCTGTGGTGCTGTAGTTGATCCTGGCCTCTAACCTATTTGTGGCAACTAACAGTTTCCCTGTAGGGTCAAAAGAGCATCACATTATTATAATTTCATACCTATTTTAAAAAAAAAAACAACAGATGGATGAAGCTTTTTTTCTCACGTAACCCACTCTTTCTGAATATAGAGTGGAGTTTTCTGTTGGCTATTTGCAAAAAGAGCAGGCCTGTTGTAAGCAACAGACGGTGTAGAGTTAGATGTGTGTGGAATACCTCAGATACATAAAACTGGGAGTCGGCCAGAGAGAGAGTGATTTGACTATTATGCTCTATCTGTCTCTGTCCCAGAATAGCAAACAGAGCAGATGATTTGGATTCCTTCCTAATCCAAACAGCATTATTGGCATTAATAAACGTGTCTCCAAAGCCTCACGTATAATCAGCTTAATGGTAAAACAGTATAAGCAAGCACAAGACACAAGTCTCTCTAATGCGGCTAATGACAGTTTAAGTCAAGTCAAGTCAATTTTATTTATATGGCCTAGCCCAATATCACGAATCACAATTTGCCTCAAGGGGCTTTAGTGCCACCCATGGAAATTAACCAATGGGAACCCCATCTACTACTGTTGACTTTTCTCTCAGTTTTCCCATGAGCGCTCACAAATGCAGCGCAGCAAAGATACGGGATTCGCTTCTCAAACACTGGAGAGCAGGACTTTTATCGCACGTTTGAAGACATGTTTTTTCGCTGATCATCAGGTGTTCCACTGCTATTTGAGTGTCCGCTATAAGTGAGTGTGTTCTTGTAAAAGAAGCATAGACTTGCAGAAATCACTACAAAGAGTCTGGTGCCTTCTACATTCCAGCTGATCGATGATTTGCAGTCAACCTTGAGTGTGTGTTTTGTTGGTCGATCATGGACAGAGGTTGATGTGGTACAAATATGGGTGACCCAATTTATTTAGCTCCTTCCACAGATAAAAGGGAAAAAAATTGGCTCATTGGTAGCTTTGAGTTCTGTGTGGAAATGTCAGAGTTGCATTGTTTCCCTCTGACCCTCTGAGAAGCCAGTTCTCCGCCAAAGAAGTACTCCTATAAGTTGGAAACACATCATAGTAGGTAGTAGAGCTGAAGCAGTTAGTCACTTATTGTGATTTGTCATTTCCTGACATTTTGTAGAGATTAAAAAATAATCAGGAGGTGAATTGGTGATCAGCTTTAATATATAATGTCCTGTACCTTAGAGATATTCATGACACCAGGGCAATTCAATGTGCTTTACAAGGTAAAAGATTTACAATATAAAAGTGCAAAAATACAGACAAGCAACACAAAAGATACTAGATTTAAATGTAAACAAGTATAGTTTAAATAAGTAAGAATGAAAAGTTAAAATAACACAGAAAATACTCCCAGAAAATACTAAGCTAATATCAGCTGGTCAATTGGTGTAGCTCTAGTCCGGATCCCGTCCAAACTTCCCTCCCACAACAGCTCCACAGTGACACTCTTCACTCCATAGGAGAAATCTTAAAGGAACTCCAGTAAAGGAAAGCTTTGACAAAGGCTGTATTTTCTTTATTCAGAGCTATTTCCTTGTCCCTGTGCCCACCTAGCTTACTGCAGGCTATGGTTTGTGGCAAAATTACATGACAGGACATCTGTAAGAAACACGTCACAAACATAAAACTTCTGTAGTTGACACTTGTGTCTTGTATTGTGTCTTGCATTGCTAAGGTACAAAATAAGTTGGGATACAAGCTGAAGAGTTGACTTCTTCCTGAAGCTGATTGAAACAGGTTTGGAACCAGCAACATATGGCACTTTGTTAGCTTCTCTGTCTGAAAGGGAAGAATCAGTGTCTAAATGGCTTCAAGCAGCTCAATATGGCTTCTCACTACACACTAATAACTCTTTTGAACAGCCGAAGATAAGGCCCATCATCTCTCAGCTACTTTAGTCTCTACTTTTGTCCTCTGCATTGAGAGAGCGTAGAGTAATTAATTTGTTGGTGGTTGCTGAGGGGAAAAAGGCTCCCTGGAGCTTCATCATGTTTCAAGGTCTCTTTCAAGCTGAAGTTCCCTTTAGCATCTTTAAAAAAAAAACAAAAACAAACAAGTAAAGCCTCCTTTCTCTGGATATACTTTTTTTTTTAAAATAGCTTCAACCAAAACTTTTTGCATATTCATGTCAAGTGCCTTAGCTGTGAAAACAACAGCAGAGTCTTGGTTCAGCGAGAGCTCTGGATGTGTGTCTGACAATGCAGGTGGGTTCGCTGATTGGTTGTGAAACAAGATGCTAGATGCTAGGAAATCTCCAGTGTGAGCGGGCTGCTCGGCTAACTGAATACATTAAATTGCTTTGTGTGGGGTTTTCTTTTAGTACAAATGAGTATTTTTGAGTATACACTCTTCATTAAATCCTCAAAATGCTTTGATGGCAATCCGTGGCTATATTCTGCAGAGTGGTGTTATAATTATCCAGGGAAAAGCATTATTTAATCCTAGAGGGAGCTTTTCTAAGTGAGGGAAATGTAGCATGTTGTAATGCAACTATGGAAACAACATTAAAGCTGATTTTTTCCGTCTAGTTAAATATAGTGTTTCCCAGGGACTTTACTGAAGCCGGCCTGTGTGGCGACTGGGATCTGTAGACAGAGCAAGGACTTTCATGCAATTCTGTAAATTAGTAGCTGAGCCAGGGTTGTCTGGGGAGGGGGTCAAATCGGTCCATTAGTACTTTTCAACAGGGTCACTGCTCCATCCAAGTGGGACAATAAACAACACTATGAAAACTGTACACCCATTGAGTGCTACAAAATGATATTAAACTGACACGAGAATTGATTTAAAACATATTATATTAGACATATAACTCATTTTCGATTACTCTAAACAAATGAGAATTTTTATGAAAAGGGCAGGCGCTTTCAAAAAATACTTGGCAGGTGATTGGATGAACCATCTGTCTATCATGGGCTAACTTCAACCGATCAGATCAACAAACCATATGACGAAGCCGAAGCCAGTTGGGAGAAGAGTGAAAACATCTTTTCCATTGAGAAAAGCCTTCAGTGCTGTTCATTGCTCTTCTTTCAGTGAAGAAATACTCTCCAGTTCTGATATGACTGATGCTATAGCAGCATCTACGCTTACCTCTTTAGGAGCCGCCACTGTTGTATTCTCGAACGAACAGTCGCTTCTTGTAGTTGGCACACCAAAACCATGCCACAAGTGCATAACTGGAAGCCTGGCAAGATGGATTCTCACGTGATCTCACGAATCCAGCTATTTTGACGTGCAGGCCTGTTACATACCTAACTCGAAAAAGTCTCAGTAGTTCATTGTAGTTCATTATTTGCCAGCACTAGTTTGTAATGCACATAAACCAGCCAACAGCTTAATTTTGTTGTTTAGATAAGTCACTAAAAAGAATGATGATATAGCGTATAAAATCCAAAAATGAAAAGCCCATTAACAGCTTTGATTCTGGCTTTGATTTGGTTTTGATTTTATGAAGGAGAATTGGGTGCAGGGAGGTTGTAGTGACAGGATATTTGATGTTTTGAGGGGCTTGTTATCGGGCTCAAACCCCAGCCTTTCAGTGTTCGCTCACTGATATGATACAGGAAAACAAAGCCTTTTATATTCATGTGCCATAAACCATGCTGTTGTCCCCCCTCCTCCTTTATGACTTGCATGACTAACATACAGGAAAGTGTGTGCATGGTTGTGAGCACACACTGAGCGTACATTCCTCTGCCTGTTTTGCATACATTTCTGCTCCTCTAAATGCAGTGACGGTTTAGAACAAGCACTCACTGATTAAAAAGCCTTGCGGTGATGCACCAGCAGATTTCATTAGCCAAACACGAATGCATACTTACATCCGCGCACACACATTCACACGCGGACGCAGCGTGACAACAGAAAGAGAAAGCAAGACAAACCCAGACCAACAAACAAGTCCGCAGCAGGAGAAATCTCACCAGCTCAACTTCCCATCAATAATTTAACAGCCACTGGCGTGAGAGGCAACACAAAGAGGGGAATGAGAGAAAGGAAGAGTGAGAGAGAAAGAAAGAACGGACGAGGTTTGGAAAAGCAGAAAAAGAAGGGATGAAAGTGAAGGATGACTGAGGGATACAAAATGAGAAGCATTTGCGTAATGGTATTATTGGAGGCGGGTGTTTGCCTGCAGGGAGACGTATCGTCTGGACTCTGAACTGATCATCATTCTGTCCTCACAGGAGTTGACCTCAGTGCAGAAGCTCAGATCCTATTAGTCCAAATCACTCTGCCATAATTAGTCTCTCACCAGCCATCTGACCTCTGCTCACTACATCTGCATAACTCCAATATATATGCCTTCACTCCTGTACTCTCTCACCTCAGACATGAAAATATTTTCCCTCTGTGTTAGAGTTGGGCCTGCTAATCACAAAAGTAATATATCTGCATATTCTTAACTCTTTTTCCAATTTTAAATATTTCTTGCCTCAGAGCAATTGTTCATCGCACTGCTCATTGTTCTGCTCAATATTTTACAGCCTACAAATCCCATCAGCAAGCTGGATAACTCATTTCTGAGTCACTCATCCTTATTAGCTTCTGAGTGAATGATCAGAGACCAAGCAGACCATTTTTTTGCCTCCTATTTGTGCAATAAAATCAAAACAGAACACTTCTTTCATTTAAAGAAAGAAGAGTTTTCTATCAAAACTGACTGTGTGGGATTTAGTTATTGAATAATTCAACTTCATACTGATCAAGTGGTGACCTAAAAGGTAACCGAGTTTTTTAACTCCAACGTCCTTTCGAATTTCTTCACTCATTACTGGGAAGAGTAATATTACGGTTACACAATGCTCAGTAACATTATCATCCAGCTAGGACTGCCCCCTAAAAGTCGATGATTGGAGTCATCACTTTTCGAAGACGACTCGCATTTTGTCAGTCGAATCACTGCACTTTTTTTTTTTTTCATTGTACACATGGCAATGCAGGAGCAACAGCATGGCAGGCTGTAAACTTTACAAACTGAGTATTGTCGCAAAATAATATAACCACAAAGCGAAGGGCGATGGAAACGGAGGGCAGCGAAACGCTGGACAGCACGAGGCAGGGCTGCGGCACTCGTGTCTATTGGCTGCTCCTTCACCCTCAGCTCTGGTGCTGACTGTCAGGGAAGTTGGCTAAACTACTTTTGAACCAGACGCTGGTACAACCCCCTCTATTCCCATCCAGTGTGATTGACAGCGATGTCAGCAGCCCGGCAGGAGAGACGCTCTGTGGTGCAACAGGATTTTATAACTCAACTATTGGCAGGACGCACACTTTCACATTCTCTGATGAATAAATAAATGCATTAAAATGTAAATCTTACAGGTAAAACATGAGAATAATGTAGGCAGATTGAGGAGCTTAGTGTGGGGTGGCTTCTCTGCAGGTGCGCTGAACTGACACTGGGCAAGGGAGTAAATACTATATATATATATATATATATATATATATATATATATTGTTATGACCCTGGGTCATGTGTGGTGAGTGACTGATTTTGAGGGTGTGGTCCCTCCCTGCCTGAGGGTGGTGCTGTTTACAATGTTCTTTGTTCTTAGTATGTTCAGTTCCAGGTGGTGGCTGGTGATTGGACGGGAGACTGATGGCACCTACTTTAAAATGGCCTCTGTCCAGGCTGACGGCGCTCCCTCTTTTTGCCTGACTCCCAACCAGACTGTGCCGTGCCATTGGATTTAAAGTGATCTTCGTGTTAATGTGTTTAGCTGTTCTACATAAAATACTGTTAAAAGAGCAGTCCGGGTATCTGTAGGGGAGAGAAGCTGTTTTTGTTTCTACAACTGTTTTCTCCTGTTTATGTTAGGGAGTTAGGTAAGACCCCTGTATTTCTTTTCCTGTTTTGTTGGGTTAGGTAATTTAGTGGGGTTCTCATAGATTGCTTTGTTTGTTGTTTTGGCTGTGCTCTCCCTGAGGTCAATTATACCCTGAGAAATGAATAAATCATTCCTGTTTGGACTGCATCCGTTGTGGCACTGACTATCTTTGGGAGCAGGGAAAGGGAGGGAGTCACTTTCTTTATGTTGTGCACCGGTTTACCCCTAGGCCGGTCGTAACAATATATATATATATATATATATATATATATATTTATTTAGGTGGTGTATTAAAGAAAAACATTAAGTAACAAAAAAATATATAGACAAGAAAAAGCATGAACCCCTGACTATGAGTTGAAGTGCTTAGATTTCCACAATGCGTTACAAACTACAAAAACACTTTGAAGATTCAATTCAATTCAATTCAGTTTTATTTATATAGCGCCATATCATAACAAAGTTATCTCAGGGCACTTAGATGTACTTGGGGGGATACAGTATGTAACAGCGACATTATCCTGATTGTGTGAAAGATGTTTTTTTTATTCCATCTCCAAAGCCTAAAACAAATTATCAGTAGGCGGCTAAAGGCATGGACTTTGTGATATTGTTGACTGAAAGTTGTCCAGTAACTAAGGGGTTGGTCAATTGGTCGGCGGTGGACCAAGTGTTTATTTACTGTTCCTTTCTAATCAGTGATAATAGTACGTGTTCCACAGTATCACCTCTCTTTGTTCAAATAAAGCCCTTTTCACACCCCCCCATGTTTGTTGTGTGGCACATGGAATAAACAAATTCCCATTTTGACAGGACCTATTCTGCAGGACATGATGGATGATTTTAATATCACATTTGCTGATCAGTGATTCAAAACCTACCCAAAGTGCATGTGTAACAATTTTCCCCCTTCCCCCAATAAAAAGTACAGTCCCAAATACCTACTGTTTCTTATCACACTCAGTCTTCCATGTCTGGCCCCTGTAATACCCTGGCCAATTAACACCTGCCTCCTGTAATTTGTCAGTGGCTAAAATGCCATCAGGAATGATGAGTTTAATAACTGTGGAGCTTGTCAAATATTTCATTACCCAGCTCTCTTTGGAACACTAATTTCCTTTGAATGGGGCTAAAGTCTGTGTTAAACTCAAATTTACTGACCAGATTTTTCCTTGGAGAACGGTAATGCAGGGTAGGCCCAAGAGGTTCGTATTGAGCCTGTTGAAAAATAAAATGGTATCTTTTAACAGTTTGCTTTTTTGATTAATTCTTCCTCAAGTTTTCATCCAGTGTACTGACTTTGTGTACAAAATGTTATCAAAGCTCTCAAAGTTTCCACTGCAGCCTCAATACATGTTGACCCAGAAGAGGAAGACAAAAGTGCAGAGAGCTGCCAATTAGTACAAGACCAACGTTACCAATCACCTCTGTGTTTGTTGTAATTTATAGAAGAATTTGTAATTTACAGATTACTGCCTTCTATATTCTCACGGAATACAAAGCAGTCCTTGCAATCCCCTGAGGTCACCACGTAAATAAAGCAAGTAGAGTCATTTGCCGTTTTTGGACACAAAAATGACTCATGGGAAGGTCACATGTTTCAATGTGGGTACAGATTAAAAAAAAAGGGATTACAGTTTGGCACGGCTTCAAGGTGCTGCATAAACGGCAAAAATGCAAGAAACCGTTATTGGCACTCAGAGGGTCTTTATTAGTGGAGTGGCATAGAGCACTGCTTCCCACCCTCATGACCCTTTAAAATGATTCAAAGTCAACTCACAACCCCTCGTCAAAGGTTACATATTTCTTAGAGCAAGCAAGAGAGAGTTTACTTTTTCAGATTGTTTGATTTTAATATTTCTTAGAGGCTTGAAGAGGTTAACTATCCAAAATGTTACAAGTATAAAGCAAAGTTAAATGTCCTCAAAAATAAACAGAATTTAATGGAGCTCTTTGCCATCTTGTTAATCATCTCAAGTTTATTCTGTGAACCGACTCTGTGATTATTTTGATAATTGATTCATCTGCAGATTTCTTCTTTCTTGGTTAAATCCATTGATTATTTGGTCTATACAATGTCAGAAAATAATGAAAAATGTGTCTCACGCTTTTCTGAAGCCAAAGTTGATATTTTCAAATTGCTTGTTGTCCAAAGCTATTCAGTTCACGATCACAAAGAACAAAGAAAGATGTATTTCTATTTCTGCTACTGGAATTATAAACATTTCCTTTCTGCTGTATGTATCTATAGTCGCATCTGTATGATAGCTTGCTTAAATGTCATGTTGAATCTTGAGGGAGACGTGGATAAAGGCAACTTTATGTTGGTGGACCTGAATGACATTACGCTATTCACTTTTGATTTCATATCTTCTCCGTTATTATTTCTGGACATGGCTGCTGTAGCTGACCCACACGGCCGAGTTGTGACCTTTTAACCTTTTAGCTCCATTCAGCACAGTACAATCAGTCAGCGGCTGTCTGCCTGTTAGCATTGCATCCCGTGGGAAAAATCTGGACTGATGTACCTTCCCGAGAAGTTTGACCTCATGTTGACGTCATGCAGGAGCAAAGAGACATCTCACTATCTTCCCTCAGACAGCAGCACAGTTTTACTTTCTCAGCTGCTTCCTCTGCTATCACTGAAGTGACTTGTACTTACTTTACAATAAATTCAATTCAATTCAATTCAGTTTTATTTATATAGCGCCATATCATAACAAAGTTATCTCAGGGCACTTTTTCGAATAGAGCAGGTCTAGACCGACTCTTTATATTTACAGAGACCCAACAGTTCCCACCCTGAGCAAGCACTATGCGACAGTGGCAAGGAAAAACTCCCTTTTAACAGGTAGAAACCTCGAGCAGAACCAGGCTCAAGGTGGGCGGTCATCTGCCTCGACCGGTTGGGTTGAAGGGGGAAGGGGGGAGCGGGAGAGAGAGAGCAGGAGGAAAGAGAACATACAGCAGCTCAATACAGCATAGATATGGTAATGGCATTGATGTTAACACCAACAGAAACAACACTAAGAGTAACATTATAATAGCAATACTAATAACAGCAACAACAGCAATAGCATCAGCGGGTGCAGAGCAGGAGCACGGGGGCAGCAGGTGGCAGCAACCACAGACCCAGACTTCCACAGCTCCAGAGGCAGAAACACCTGCAGAAAGCAACAGAAGGGGAGGGAGAGAGAGAGAGGAGAGAAAGCACACAACTACGGGAAGAAGTTGAATTAATAACAAGCATTGATGTGATATGAGGGCGTACAGATGGAGAGGAAGAGGAGGAGAAAGGAGCTCAGTGCATCATAGGAAGTCCCCCGGCAGTCTAGGCCTATAGCAGCATAACTAAGGGGTGGCTCAGGGGTCACCTGAGTCAGCCCTACTATAAGCTTTATCAAAGAGGAAAGTCTTAAGCCTACTCTTAAATGTGAGGAGGTTGTCCGCCTCCCGTACACAAACTGGGATCTGGTTCCACAGGAGAGGAGCTTGATAGCTGAAGGCTCTGGCTCCCATTCTACTTTTAGAGACTCTAGGAACCACAAGGAACCCTGCATTCTGGGAGCGCAGTGCTCTAGTGGGGTAATAGGGTACTATGAGCTCTTTAAGATATGATGGTGCCTGACCATTTAGGGCTTTGAAGGTGAGGATTTTACAGGGAGCCAGTGTAGAGAAGCTAATATTGGAGAAATATGTTCTCTTTTTCTGGTTCTTGTCAGTAAACGTGCCGCAGCATTCTGAATCAGCTGGAGAGTCTTAAGGGATTTATTTGGGCAGCCTGATAATAGAGAGTTGCAATAGTCCAGCCTAGACGTAATAAATGCATGGACTAGCTTTTCTGCATCTTTTTGAGATAGGATGTGCCTGATTTTTGCAATGTTACGTAAATGAAAAAAGGCAGTTCTTGAAGTTTGTTTTATTTGGGAGTTAAAGGACATATCCTGATCAAAGATAACTCCAAGATTCCTTACGGTTTCGCTGGAGGCCAGGGCAATGCCATCTAGAGAAACTATATCTTTAGATAATGTGTTTCGAAGGTGTTCGGGGCCAAGTACAATAACTTCGGTTTTGTCTGAGTTTAACATCAGAAAATTGCAGGTCATCCAGGTTTTTATGTCCTTAAGGCATGCTTGAAGTTTAGCTAATTGATTGGTTTCATCTGGCTTGATCGATAAATATAATTGGGTATCATCTGCATAACAATGAAAATTTATGGAGTGCTTCCTAATAATATTGCCTAAAGGAAGCATATACAAGGTAAATAGAATTGGTCCAAGCACAGAACCTTGTGGAACTCCGTGACTAACTTTGGCATGCATAGAGGATTCATCATTAACGTGTACAAACTGATATCGATCTGATAAATAGGATTTAAACCAGCTTAGTGCAGTACCTTTAATGCCAATAAAATGTTCTAGTCTCTGTAATAGAATGTGATGGTCAATGGTATCGAATGCAGCACTAAGATCTAGTAAGACAAGTACAGAGACAAGTCCTTTGTCTGATGCAATTAGAAGGTCATTTGTAACTTTCACCAGTGCTGTCTCTGTGCTATGATGCACTCCAAATCCTGACTGAAAATCCTCAAACAGCTTGTTGTTGTGTAGAAAGTCACACAACTGATTGGCGACTGCTTTCTCAAGGACCTTAGAGAGAAAAGGAGGGTTAGATATAGGTCTATAATTTGACAAAATCCCTGGATCAAGAGTGGGCTTTTTAAGAAGAGGCTTAATTACAGCTACTTTAAAGGACTGTGGCACATAGCCTTTAAATAAGGACAGATTGATCATATCTAGTACATAAGTGCTAACTAAGGGTAAAATTTCTTTAAGCAGCCTAGTTGGGACGGGGTCTAAAAGACACGTTGATGGCTTAGATGAGGAAATCATGGAAGTTAGTTGATTACGGTTGATGGGAGAAAAGCAGTCTAAATGTACAGGTTTTACAGTTGTTTCTAAGGTTCCTGTGTTTGAAGATAAGTCAGTACCAACTGAGGGCTGGAGGTGCTGAATTTTTTCTCTAATAGTTAGAATTTTATCTTTAAAGAAGCTCATGAAGTCATTACTACTGAGGTCTATAGGAATACATGGCTCAACAGAGCTGTGACTCTCTGTCAGCCTGGCTACAGTGCAGAAACCTGGGGTTGTTCTTATTTTCCTCTATTAATGATGAGTAGTAGGCTGCTCTGGCATTACGGAGGGCCTTCCTATAAATTTTAAGACTAACTTGCCAGGCTAAACGAGATTCTTCCAGATTGGTGGAACGCCATTCCTTTCAAGTTTTCGCGATGTTTGTTTTAATTTGCGGGTTTGCGGGTTATACCATGGAGCTAACCTCCTCTGTTTTATTATCTTCTTTTTTAGAGGGGCGATAGAGTCGAGTGTTATTCGTAGTGAGCCTGCAGCACTATCAACAAGATGATCAATTTGGGAGGGACTAAAGTTAGCATAGGAGTCATCTGTTACATTGAGACATGGAACTGAATTTAATGCCGATGGAATCACTTCCTTAAATTTAGCTACAGCACTATCAGATAGACATCTAGTGTAGGAATGTTTGCCTAATGGCGTGTAGTCCAGTAATAGGAATTCAAAAGTTAATAGAAAATGGTCTAACAAAAAAGAATTCTGTGGAAAGACCATTAGATGTTCAATTTCAATCCCATAAACAAGAACAAGGTCGAGGGTGTGGTTAAAACAGTGAGTGGGTTTATGTACACTCTGACAGAAGCCAATCGAATCTAGTAATGAGATAAACGAAGCACTAAGGCTATCATTTTCTACATCCACATGAATATTAAAATCACCTACAATAATTATTTTATCCGTTTTAAGGACTAAACCTGATAAGAACTCTGAGAATTCAGATAAAAATTCAGAGTACGGTCCAGGAGCTCGGTACACTATAACAAATAGAATTGGCTGTACTGTTTTCCAGGTTGGGTGTGAAAGGCTAAGAACAAGGCTTTCGAACGAGGTATAATTTAATTTAGGCCATACACCGTTATGGCTGATCGGTGTATATATATATATATATATATATATATATATATATATATATATATTATATACATTCTGCATAATGACTACTTTTACTTTAGTAAAGGGTGTGAATACTTCTCACAGTACAGAGGTTTGGCTCTAATTAAATAATGATCCCTGTAAATAAACACATTCAAACATATAAAAACTGAAATATTTACAGTGAGTCTAGTGTAAGTGTGTGTGTGGACTGTAGTTCCAGTCTGTGATGTGTTGAAATGGGTTAAAGGTCAGATATCGGATATATGTTCTGATGGACAGCAGAGACGTCTACAGGACATTTTGTTAGGTCCTCACGACTTCAGAAGGCTGTTTGAGCTTTAGACTTTTAAACTTCAGGTTTGAATTAGGTTAAGGTTTAGATTAGGGTAAATCCTCAAGGAATTACTGAGAGTCAATGCAGTGTGTGTGTGTGTGTGTGTGTGTTGTATCAGCAGTGTAATCTGACTCTGTTGTTTACTGCAGCTGCTTCAGTCTGACCTGAACAACACACTGGAAATGCACAGCTACTGGACACACACACACACACACACACATATACAGTATGTATATATCACATATCAAATATTTACTGTAGCTCTTATAAGTTTAACCTAAAGTAATAATAATAATGATAATCTATAAACGTATTGACCCTGATTGATCACAGAGACACGTCCTGCACATTGATTGTCATCATGTTACAGTTGGCCTCCATACCTCACACACCCTTCTTCTTCTTCTGTTTTCCTCCGCCTGCGTGACCAGCAGCCTGTCTTCACCCTGATTGGTCAGCAGTTGATCCCAGGCTGCCTGTGATTGGTTGAGGCCTGGCGGCCACTCGCTCAGGGAGTGATCGAGTGTCCTCTTTCTGTTTCCACATTTAGAACGAGTGCACTACAGTTGTCTAACAGCTTTAGTTCCTCTACAGGTGAAGATTTTACAGAAAAACACGATAAACACTGCAGACAGACAGGAGGTCAAAGGTCAAAGGAGTAACGATAGAGTTGTGATCAGCAGGAAGTCGACCTCAGATCAGCTCACAGTGGATTTCCTGGAAGAACATGAGATGCGTTTAGACAGATGGACAGACAGACGATCCGAGTGTTTATTTATGGACCTCCAACAGTTCAGTTCAGTCTGTCAGACAGAAAGCTTACACACATTTAAGTGAAAAACAAAAAGTAAGAGTAAGGAGTCTTTTATAAATTAGACAGTGTAAAGCTCGACTATCACCCCCTACAGGCTGCAGAGTTCATTACAGCCACAATCTGAACCAACAACATCCCGAAGGTTGATCCGTTCTTACAGTCTCACCAGCAGTGTTTGTCCTGATGGTGGCGCTAGAGGAAAGATGGAGTCACTATAATCTAACAGAGTCCATCCTCTGAGGAGCAGGAAGGAGATCAGAGACATCTCAGGACAATCCGAGCAGTTAGATGTTGAGAGATCTGTTGACAGACTAGACTGGACAGACAGACACAGCGTTACAGGATGCATTTAAGTACTGTTTTCAGGTACTTTGCTTCTTTCCAGCATCCTGGAATAAGTTTTCCCAGGGAGGCTAAGCAGTGTGATACCCCGATAATAGAAGCACACCATCCAATCCCCCTTTTTAAAAATGGGAACCATAACCCCGGTCTGCCACTCCACAGGCCCTGTCCCCGACCTCCGCACAACACTGAAGAGGTCAGCCAAGACAGCCCAACCATGTCCAGAGCCTTCAAGCATCTCAGGGAGAATCTCATCCACACCTGGTGCCTTGCCACCAAGGAACTTCTTAACTCAGAGACCTCAGCTGGGAACCTCAAACTCTCTTTCCACAGCTTGACAATATCCCCAGTCTGGGTCAGCAGTCCCCCCCCCATTCGTCTAACTGAACTTTCATGAGGACAACTGAAAGTCCTCCATAGCCTCTCCGAACTCCTCCCACACCCAGGTTTTTGCTTTGGTGTCCACTGAAGCTGCAGCCCTTCTGGCCTCCTGGTACCTATCTGCTGCTTCAGGAGACCCCTGGGCCAGCCAAGCCCAAAAGGCCTCCTTCTTCAGCTTGACGACCTCCTTCTTAGGTTGCCGTCATGACAGGCACCGACGACCAACTGACCACAAGTGACCAAACAGTCACCTCCACAACAGAGAATTTGAACATGGCCCACTCAGATTCGACATCCCCATCCTCCCCTGGGGTGCATGAAAAATTCTCCCAGATTTGGGAGTAAAAGACCTTGGGGACAGGGGCCTCAGCTAGACATTCCCAGTTCACCCTCACTACAGGTTTGGGTTTACCAGGTGGTGATCAGTTCAGATTCAGATTCAGATTAAGACAACTTTATTGATCCCAAGGGCAATTCATTAGCAGCTCACCCCGTCCATATACACAACTCCAAAATCACAAGTGGTTATATGTCAAGGGTCACTGAAGAAAACAGCGAGCAGCAGCAGATAAAACATTTTGTTGTACTTCATATAAATAACTTTTTATATGAAAAAAATGTACATTTAAAATACTACTATCTATATTTAGTAGCCTGATAGCAGAAGGAATAAAAGACTTAGTGTAGCGGTTTGTTCTCCTAAGGGGCACATTATAACGCCGACCTGAGGGCATTAGAGTGAATTCACTGGACAGAACATGGTCAGATGGGTTGACGACAGCTCTGCTCCACTCTTCACCAGAGTGTTAAATCGATCTTTGGCCTAAGGTGTTCTGGTACCAGGTATACTTATGAACCACCCCACGCTCGAACATGGTGTTTGTTAGAATCCATGGCCATCACAGAAGTCCAACAACAAAGCACCACTCAGGTTCCAATCAGACAGGCTGTTTCTCCCATTCACCCCCCCCCCAGGTTTTTCCATCATTGCCCGTGTGAGCATTGAAGTCCCCCAGCAGAACTATGGAGTCCCTAGGTGGTACCCTTTCCAGGGCGCCACCCAGAGACTCTAAGAAGGCCAGGTACTCCAAACTGCTGTTTGGTGCACAAACAACAGTCAGAGGCTTCCTCTCAGCGTTCTCTGGGGGAACTCGTATCCTGTCCCGGCCCAACTCACCCTGGGCAAGTCTGGAAAAGGAGAGAGTCCAGACCCTCTCCAGGAGTTTGGTTCCAGACCCAGAAAAAAAGGTTTTGGAAAGGAGTATTTCTACAGTGTTCTGTGGTTCTTTAATCTATTTGTTGGACTCCTGATGTGTGTTTACTACTTTTACTGAAGTAAATGATCCGAGTACTTTTCCAAGGTGACGTTTTGATTTCACGTCTTTCTCAGATCTAAACTCAAATCTAAACTCTGTGTATTAACTGGATTATTCCACATTCATTAGAGTTAAAAAAACTTTTTATAAAAATATATGCAAACATTTTTACTTCAATATTTCTTTCATGTTGTATTTTGTTGTATTATTTTCACATTAACACATCTCGTTATATTATGAACAGGTCTTTAAGTCCTCATGTAGCTGCCGTTTATTTTCCAACAGCCAGAACAAACACTTACGATGATAAAAAAAATAAAACATTGATACAAAAGCTTAAAAACATTTCAAAGATGCAGCATAAACTTCAGTGAATCGTCTTCACTCGTCTGGACATCTGGACTTTTACCGTCAACACAAACAGTTTCCCGTTCATTCGCTCTTTTTCGGAGTCCGTTCTGTTTATAAAACAGCTGCTGGACGGTTTTTCTCTGCAGACGAACACAAACCTGATAAAACCTGCTGTAATACAAAAAGTGATAAAAACGGATGTGTGTATGTTGAGTGCTGGTGTTTCAGTAAATAGCCTCGTCCATGTTGTCGTCACTGTCTCCACCAAACTCCTCTCCGTTATCAAAGTACGACATGACGTAGTCCGTCTCCTGCAGACGAGATGGGAAACAGAAAAATGTTCAGTTCAACAGGTCAAAGGTTAAAACTCAACATCTGTGTGTTGGTTTGTCTTAACTAACTTTAACATTACGTGTGAATACAAACCAAAGTTCATTCATAAAAGTTTTATTTTAATACAAATCTCTCACCTCCTCAAACTCTTCCTCGTCGTACTCCTCCTCTCCTTCAGCCTCCTCTTCCTCCTGTTTCTTCTTCTTCTCCTCTCCCTCCTCCTCCTCCTCCCCCGAGCTCCCCCGCTCCTCCTTCTTCTCCAGAGTCTGACACAGCACACAAGTTAAGGTGGAATTACTACAAACTCCACTACAGGAAACAGTTAAAGGTGGAAATGTTTGACTTCACTGATTAGACAGATTATTATTAGATCGTCTGCTCTTCATCAGCTCAGCTGATCGATGTGAATCAGTCTGACTGATGTTTAGTTCAGGTGACATTTCTGTTGAACTCTGCTCTCTGATTGGAGGACAGAGGTCAGACCTGATCCAGACCATCAGACAGGTCCGGCAGACGTTTGTCTCACCTCCAGTTTGAGAAGCACTTCCTCTTTCTCTTTGACTCGTTTCTTCTTCTGACCAGGCTGAAGTCTGTCAGAGCGACTGACTGCTGCTGAAACACCTGCGAGACACAGAGCAGGAGATCAATACACCCATCAATCAATCAATGATCCATCTACTGAAGCACCTCAGATCATCCATCAGTGGCGATGGATCGTTCAGTTTTACTTCTTTCAGTCATCAGACTTTAACAGTTTGTGTTAATAAAGTTTGTTGAAGAGTTAAACCTCCGTCCAGGACGTCGCAAAACTCTGCACAGGTAAATAATCTAATCACAGGTAAATAATGTACTCTAAGTGTACTGCGTGTACTCTGAGTACTCACCTTCTCTGGCAGGTTTCTTCACGTGGACTCTGAGCTCTTTAGGGAATCTCTTCCAGTCTGAAACAACAACAGCTCATTAATAATAATGATAATATTAATATTATTATTATTATTATTAATAATAATAACATGATTTTTAAAGATCAGTGTTGAGAAGTGTATTTTAAAAGATGTTTGAGATTCTGCAGCTTCAGATCTTCAGACAGGAAGTTCAGATCTGACTGTTAGACCTGGACCAGGATACTACTATATACTGCAGTACACAGTGACGGTACTACTATATACTGCAGTACACAGTGACAGCACTACTATATACTGCAGTACACAGTGACGGTACTACTATATACTGCAGTACACAGTGACGGTACTACTATATACTGCAGTACACAGTGACGGCACTACTATATACTGCAGTACACAGTGACGGTACTACTATATACTGCAGTACACAGTGACAGCACTACTATATACTGCAGTACACAGTGACGGTACTACTATATACTGCAGTACACAGTGACGGTACTACTATATACTGCAGTACACAGTGACGGTACTACTATATACTGCAGTACACAGTGACAGCACTACTATATACTGCAGTACACAGTGACGGTACTACTATATACTGCAGTACACAGTGACAGTACTACTATATACTGCAGTACACAGTGACGGTACTACTATATACTGCAGTACACAGTGACGGTACTACTATATACTGCAGTACACAGTGATGGTTCATTATGAAAATAACGGGCAGCTGCAGCTTTAAACTGCTCAACACTTGACACCATTTCCATTTCAAGAATATGTTTTCTCCATCATTGATGATCAATGATCAGATCAATACTCCTGATTTTACTGGAGTTGGTTTTCTATGTTTTAATATAAACTGTAATATTTTAGATGTTGATGTTGATTTGATACTGATGATGATGATGAAGGTGATGAAGGCGTCTGACCTGGAGTCCAGTCCGTCAGTGCGTCCGTCTGCTCGCTGCTGTGGTATTTATCTGAGTATCTCTCCACATCTGGACAGGAAACACACAGGACGAGACCTTCACAATAAAAGTCACAGCCAGCAGTCAACTGATTCTTACTGATATTTGTTGATTGATCAGCTGATGACCTGCATGTGTGTGGTGACCTCTGACCTCTGTGTGCAGCAGCTGGTTGGATGAAGCAGGGCAGACTCTTCATGGCTCCTCTGAACTCCTGTTTGAGAGCTAACAGATACTCCGCCTCCTCCCCACCTGTCAGGGGGAGGGGCTTCTGCTCCATCACCTGGACAACAACACACACACACACAGAGTCAACTACAAGTCCCAGAGTGCACTGCTGTCAGAAACATCCAATTAGACATGGAATGAGAAACACTGCTGACTTCAGAGTCAGAGTGTGTGTGTGT
>SEMN01001764.1:0-27500 GCA_005408345.1 Macquaria australasica | reverse complement strand
TCCTCTGCTGGTATAAAGACTCGTGTTTCTCTCAGGTTTTATTCTTTTAAGTGCGACCCCAAAACCTCTTTTTACTCTTCAAGCCTCTCAGTTCAACACTGATGATTCCTCAGATTACAAACACGAGTTACATCTGTAACCTGGTTTATTTTTATTTTCAATAAACCAGTCACAGCTCTGGATGGTTTATTTGTTTAGGGGTGATACGGGGACCTGAGGCAGTTTGTTTGTCTGAGTTGTTCAGACAATTAAATGAAGCTTTGTGTTCATTAGTGAGAAAAACGGCCGATTGCAAAAGATGAAGTTACACAACCAGCAGCAGGTTTCTCAAGAAATCTGTGAACTTCCTTCACCCTGAGAGAAAGACAGGCAGACAGGCAGGCAGGCAGGCAGGCAGGCAATCAAATCACCAAAATACCCCCATTAAATAATTAAATAAGAAAACGGATGAATTTCAAATTGAATGTAAAAACCAAATGAAACAAAGACAGTTGTGTAGAAAAAGTAAATATGTGTCTGTAACCTGTTTCTCTTCTGTCTCCACAGATCAAACCTGAAGGACTCGACACACTTTGGATCCTTTTATTATTTTTCATCAGTGGACTTCAGCAGATTGTTCCTCTAATTTGATATTTTCTTCAGTCTGAACTCCTGGAGTCCTTCACTGGACAGTCTGCAGTCTGAGGCGGGGTGTATCTGGGTGTATCTGGGTATATTTTGGGGTTTTGGTCCTCTGTGTGCTGTTGCTGGTGCAGCTTTGGTCTGAATGCCCCAGGATTACCCGCAGGCTGCAGTTCCTCCCCCGGCCTGCAGGGCGGCAGCAGAGAGCGGCGTCCGGCCGCTGGACAGGCAGAGCGTCAGCATGAGCGACTTCTGGCATAAGATGGGCTGCTGCGTGGTGGCTAAACCCCCGCCGGTGAGACACACACACCACTTACCTCATGTTGACCTAAATGTCCTCATAACGAAGGTCCAGATCAGAGGGAGACAGGTGAGACAGGCGAAGGAGACAGGTGCATGGAGGTGTGCAACACAACAGGAAGTTTGTCAGCAGGTTAAAACATTTAGAGACAGATCGCTGAAGTTTGTGTCAAACCTCTCCCTCCTCCTCCTGCTCCTCCTCCTCCTCCTCCTCCTCCTCCTCCTCTCTCAGTCAGGTCTGAACTCTCAGACATGAAACTCATATTGAATCATTCAGTGAGACTTCTCATAATCTCTGATGTCCAGAAAGAACAAAGAGCTGTTCTTCAGTATCACAGTGATCAGTGACGGTTGTCTGTTTTCATGGTCCACTGCAGACGGGAGCTGCTGATGGACTCTGACTGCAGTAGTTTAGAGGACAGTTAGCAGTATTCATGGTTCATTAATGTCAGTGAGGGAAAAGTCCAAACCTCACCAGGATTAATGAATCTCTCAGCTGCTGGATTTTACTCAAGGGGAAACAGGTGGCAGAACTTCCTCTTCCTGTTTCACGGTGAACTCTGACCTCCTGCAGGCCGACGCCCTCTGACCACATAATGTTACAAACATCAGTCTGTTTGTCTGGAAGACGTTTGTTTTCCCGTTAATGTCGTGCTTCATCGCTGTGAGCTGCACAAAGTAAATCACAGCCCAGAAATAAAGACAGAAACAACTCAAACAGGAGGAGAGGAAGTATTTTATTTTTGGGTGGAGCGTCTGGCTGCTCTGTAGACGAGGACGTCCTGCATGAGTCGTACTCGTCCTGTTAGACATCCTTTAATTCAGAGTCATGAGCTGATGTTGTGTAACACAGATGTTGCTCCACAGCTGGGTGGAGGGAAACGTTGTGAACTACATCACCAGCAGTGTTTCATCTTCTACCATCAACCAATCGATCAGCCTCTCAGAGTCTCAGACAGTTTGTCCTCCTGCACCTGAGGACAGAAGCAGAACCACTTCATCCCCCCCGTTGGAGGGGGTGGGGGTGTCCTGTGTGGGTGTAGAGACCTGATAGTGAGGACTGGGTGGTGCCTGTTATTCTACTCGCATGGTTGATGATCCGAGGAGGTTTGGTTTGTTTTTACTCAGATGTGAAGGTGAGGACGCCTCAGTGTCTGTTCACATGTGGAACCTGAGGCTGCAGGTCTGTCTGGGTCCTGGACCTGCTGGTGATTCGACACAAAGTTATTTTGTTCATTAAAAGCTGCGATCCAAATGACACCAGGAGCTGACGGCTGATTGGTTCTGAGCGAACGTGTCGAGACAGCATCAGTGATGATGTCACTCATGATGTCACACTCAGGTGTTACGGAGGAGAGGAAGCCCCCCCCCACCTCTGTCTGTATTTATAGAGTTTTCTGTTTGTTCCATTGTGGCAGCGTGACAACACAACACACACACACACACGGATGCAGGGAAGTTAAACTGAGATTTCTTTGTGAAGCTCGACTGTAAAACTCAGCAGACAGAGAGACGATGTAACCGCTGCTGAAGTACAAATGTGAGGTACTTGTACTTTACAAGTATAATATTTCTACTTCTACTCCGCTACATCTCAGAGGGAAATATTGAACGTTTTACTACATTTATCTGACAGCTTTAGTTACAGATTCAGATTTTTACACATGAAGAGTTTATAAAATCTGATGTTTGTTATAACTCCCAACAGTTTCTACAGGTACAGCTGATCGATCAGCCCATTAATCATTCAGCTGATTGACAGAAAATGAATGAATTGGCAACTGTTTTGATTGTTGAAGTGATTTTTCCTGTAGAAACATTTCCTGGTTGCAGCTTCTCAGACGTGAAGATTTGCTGCTTTTGTTAAACTTGAAGAACTGAAATGTAAAAGTATTGATTAACGAGTCTGCAGACAGAACAGGAAGTCACTTCATTAAAGACGCCTTTTCAACATCTGCAGCAGAGCTGAGCCTGATGGGGGTCAGAGGTTCAGTCCTGGAATGAGACCACCTGATGTCAGATTTGGATGTTTGACTAAAGTTAAACTGTCAATAAGAGTCTTTGAGCAGTAAACTTCTCAGTGAACATCTGCACGCTGAATCTTTGTGATCTAACAGACCCAAACGTCTCGTCCTGACCGCGTTGGGTGCTGCTTCATTCCTGCTGAGGTTACATAAGAGCTCTGAATAATCCGGAGAAACATAAGCCTCTTAGATCTGATCTAAATTGTTCTGATTGTGGCTCAGATGTGTTCTGGATCAGCTCTCATTTCCTCACAGCAGGATTATCTGGACCAGATATGGGAGCAGAATGGGATTTTAATGAGGCATTCAGTGGCTGTCTGCCAGCGCTCAGAGTGTCCCTGAACGCAGCTCAGAGTGTCCCTGAACGCAGCTCAGAGTGTCCCTGAACGCAACACAGACTGTCCCTGAACGCAACACAGACTGTCCCTGAATGCAACACAGAGTGTCCCTGAACGCAGCTCTGGATGTTAAAGAGTTAATCACTTCTGTTTCACTGACAGAAACTGAGAAACATGTTAGAAACTGAACGATGACGAGAGTGTCTGAGTATGAGGACGAGTAGAGACATGACACACACACACACACACACAAACACACACACACAAACACACACACACACACACGCGCACACACACACACGCATACACACACACGCACACGCACACACACACACACACACACACACACAAACACACAAACACACACACACACACACGCACACACACGCATGCACACACACACACACACACACACACACACACACACACACGCATGCACACAACTCTTGTGAGGACCCTCACCGACATGATACGGTCATTAAGCCCTCAGCCTGACCTCTAACCCCAGTCCAACTTTAACTCTACTGTCCACCTGTGCGTGCGTGTGTGTGTGTTTGTGTAGAAGAAGAAGAGGAGGAAGATTGATCGCAGTATGATCGGAGAGCCGACAAACTTCATCCACCTCACACACATCGGCTCTGGAGAGATGGCAGAGGGACTGCAGCCGGTGAGACACCTATCTGTCTGTTCACCTGTCTGTTCACCTGTCTGTTTACCTGTCTGTCTGTTCACCTGTCTGTTTAAAACAGATATAAAATATTTATAAAATAAGTATAATAATAACTAAGTGATGCTTTAAAGGGTTTAAATAATAAAAGCTGACTTGTTACTTCCAGACTTATTATTATTAATAGTCAGTATTTTGAATTATATAATATTATCCGTACGTTCGTTCCTCCTCAGCTGTTCTTAATATCTTTCACTTTCTTGACAATGTAGAGCCACAGTGCCGCCTCACTTTGTTCTGTGTAACAGCTGATAAAGAGAAATGAGTTTCTGAAGGAAGAGAAATGACTGAAAGTTACTTTACTACAAATCCCATCAGGCTTTGAGAACGTTTCTGCTGCTTAGACACATACACCGATCAGCCATAACATTATGACCACCTGCCTAATATTGTGTAGGTCCCCCTTTTGCCACCAAAACAGCCCTGACCCGTCGAGGCCTGGACTCCACTAGACCTCTGAAGGTGAGCTGTGGTATCTGGCACCAAGACGTTAGCAGCAGATCCTTTAGTTGCGAGGTGGGGCCTCCATGGATCGGACTTGTTTGTCCAGCACATCCCACAGATGCTCGATTGGATTGAGCTCTGGGGACCTTGGAGGCCAAGTCAACACCTTGAACTCGTCATGTTCCTCAAACCATTCCTGAACCATTTCTGCAGTGTGGCAGGGAGCATCATCCTGCTGAAAGAGGCCACTGCCATTAGGGAATACCGTTTCCATGAAGGGGTGTACTTGGTCTGCAACAATGTTTAGGTAGGTGGTACGTGTCAAAGTAACATCCACATGAATGGCAGGACCCAAGGTTTCCCAGCAGAACATTGCCCAAAGCATCACACTGCCTCCGCCGGCTTGCCTTCTTCCCATAGTGCATCCTGGTGCCATGTCTTCCCCAGGTAAGAGACGCACACGCACCCAGCCATCCACATGATGTAAAAGAAAACATGATTCATCAGACCAGGCCACCTTCTTCCATTGCTCCGTGGTCCAGTTCTGATGCTCACGTGCCCATTGTAGGCGCTTTCGGTGGTGGACAGGGGTCAGCATGGGCACCCTGACCGGTCTGCGGCTACGCAGCCCCATACGCTACAAACTGCAATGCACTGTGTGTTCTGACACCTTTCACCAGTTTTCCTTCCTTGGACCGCTTTCGGTAGGTACTGACCACTGCAGACCGGGAACAGACCCCACAAGAGCTGCAGTTTTGGAGATGCTCTGACCCAGTCGTCCAGCCATCACAGTTTGGTCCTTGTCAAAGTCGCTCACATCCTTACGCTTGCCCATTTTTCCTGCTTCCAACATCAACTTCGAGGACAAAATGTTCACTTGCTGCCTAATATATCCCCCCCACTGACAGGTGCCATGGTAACGAGATAATCAATGTTCTTCACTTCACCTGTCAGTGGTCATAATGTTATGGCTGATCGGTGTAAACTCACCTGACGCTCGCCATGTGAAGTAACCTGCAGTCTGCAGAGCACCTGTAATCTGACCACAGAGCAGAGAAGCAGCACGTATTAGTTTATATATTATAATATAATATATATATATATAAACTCAGATCAGGCTTCAGTCCAACATGGAGACAGAGAGGACACTGATGGAGCAGCTGCACCATCAAAGACAGGAAGTGTATGTATGTGTGTGTGTGTGTGTCAGGAAGTGTCACACAGCGCTGCGTCCTTCCTGCTTCTATTTTAGTTTCTCACATCTCAACTGTTAAAATCGAGTTCAGCTGCAGTTCTGACAACACAGATAAAAAACATAAATAACAGAATAAAAAAGGAATTAAATTAAATTAAAAATAAAATAACAGAATAAAAATTATTAATTTAAAACTTAAAGCCATAAAGACACTTGTGGTCACAAACGTCTGATGACATCATCTATATGATGATTGGTCAGAGTCAGCAGGTCATCTTCCTCTGCTGAGGTCACAGCTATCCTTCCTCACTGTCTCTCTTCCTTCCTTTGTTTCCTAAAGTGATGAACAGAGAATCTAAAATCACCAAAAACACACAAACTGACTGAATAAACTAAATAATTAATCAATGATACACATATTATAGATATACCACATAATGAAATACAAATACACTGAAAACATTTAATACTTAATTATTGATGAACATTTCACAAATACTTAAAATTAACTGACAGAGAAACAAAATAACACAAATAAAAAATATAAATAATTAAAAATATAAAATATAAAAATAAAATGTGAGTGTTTACAGGCAATCAGTTATATTGATCAAGTTCTGTGTGTGTGTGTGTGTGTGTGTGTGTGTGTGTACAGTCGGGGACGGTTCAGGAACAGATGAGGTCTAAAGGCCTGAACATGAACGGCAGGAACAGCCTGTTATAGCCGGTAAACACACACACACGCACGCGCACACACACACACGCACACACACACACACACACACACACACACTTGACTTCATTCATCTCTTACCTGTAAACATAAAGTTCGACTCACTGTTGAAACTTCTGTCTGTGTTTCTGTTTGAACTGACGCTTTAGTTATAACATAATTTTGCTCAAGAGCTTTAGTTTCAGCTTTTAATGCCACACAAAAACATTTCAGATATTTTTTATGTTGCCACTTGAGCTTCACTCAGAGCTCACATGTAAGCTGAAACTTCAACTCCTTTCAGCATTTTTCCACTGAGTGTAAAGATTCAAGAACTTTATATATACTGTAAATACTTCAAATTATATACAAAGTAGAGTACATTGACACTTTGACTTCTTGCAGCACTGGCAGCCTGTAGGGGGTGCTGTCAGCACTCTGGACTGCATGTCAGAGTAGTTTGCAGTTGTTGACTTCCTGCTGTGTGTTTGTTGTTTTTCAGGAGCGAATGAAACTGACCAGCTGACCGACCCGTTCTTTCCTCCACAGTCACCTCCAGCATCGGACCGCCACCCCGAGGCTCCGACTCCCCTTCTGCCCTGCTGAAGTGTCCTTGAGCAAAGCACTGCAGCCCAGCCAGCTGCAGGGGGCGCTGTCCTGACCCCCATAAGCCAGATTTCCCCTTTGAGGATTATCACTTTCTTTAAAAGTGGAAAAACTGTGGCTGCCTTCTCGTGTCCCTTTATGTACATTCAGAAGTATTTCAAGAATTGTTTACTAGCCAAAACTGAAAATCACTAGCCACCATTAAAAGACATCCAATCAGGAGTCCAGATGGAGAATCCTGCTGAGCTGAGGGAGTTTTTCCACGTCTCAGGTCCAATAAACCACCACCTCTGCATTTGATCCCAGAAAACAAAACACAAAGGCAAAGACTACATCTGCATCTCCCAGCATGCCTTTAAACGTCCTCTACTTCCACATTCCCCCCCGTCAGTATTAAATCAAACCGACTGATGACATCACTGGACTCCATTTCCCAGAATCCCATTCTATTTAGGATATGTGATCAATGACAGAAAGTCTGTATTTGAGAAAGAAATACTGGTGAAAAAGGCTCTGAGGATTAAACAATCCGCCCCCCCCCGAGTGTTTCCTCAGTGGACTTGTCCATGTCCCAGGATGCTTCACTCTGCTCAGCTGTGCTCTGTATTCAGCTTCTAATGGATTGTCACACCTTTATTTTGTCAGTTTTTATTATTCCCGAACCCCCCCGACCTCTGTTCATTGGTCACATGGCCTCAGTAATGACATCATTGGACTTCAACTCCCAGGATGCCTCACTCTGCCCAGCGTCACTGCTGGTGCTGAATGATTAAAGACTCTTTTCGGAGATGGGAAAGTCCCCCAATTGTGTGTGTGTGTGTGTGTGTGTGTGTGTGTGTTCCACCAGTTTAAATATACATCCTAATATATATAACTTCCATTAGAAAATGACTTGTTTTTGTAAAAGTTCTATATTTCCACTTATACAACACTTTTATATGTCAGAGTTGTCTTTCTGTTCGTGTGACTACTTAAGCTGTGGGTTGGGGCCCTAAACGGGTCCTAACCTGACATATTTTGGGGCCCCAAGAAGACAGAAGTGTGTGAACTTTTCACTTCAGGCGGCACCGTGAGACATTTCAGGACTTTTCTTGTTTAAAACACTTCACGCTGCATCTGGTGGGAAGATCAAGTATTAAGTGTTTAACTGCTTTATATTAAGAGTATTTGATTTTTTTTTTTTAATTTTCTGCTGTTTTTGGGTGATTTCTCCTGATGATTTTTGTTTTTTTGTCCTTTCTGATCAAACATCCCGATTACCTGAAGCAGGGAATCAAAGTGGTGAAGTCAACAGCGTGAGTTTCTCAACCTTCGGGTTAGAAATTAGAAATCCTTTTCTGTTTCTTAGATTTTCTTATCAGCTGCTGTTTGGACCAAAAAAGCAAAAGACCCTGATATGAACTTTTATTAAATGTGTGATGATTCAGTTTCCCAAAAAGTTTAATTCCAGCATTTTATAAAAAACTGTAACCCAACCCACCAATTAAACTCTGTACAATTTTCAGTGTATTTAAACAAACAAAAAAAGCACATTTTATTTATACATCTAACTGTCCTAACACATTTTCTGTAAGATGTATCTCCCTATATTACAACCTAAATATTTCAACACCTTAATATGAACTTCCATTTCATTTATTTCAGTTTTATGCTATTTAGTCTAAAATAAAACAAAAAATATTAATAAATATAAAAAAATTAAAATCAACCTTAAAAATAGCAACCAACATGTGTAATGGGTACCCCCCCCAAATTATCAGAAATATTAGTGTGGACATGAGCTCAGTATCCTCTGTGGTCGCTGCGGCCTTGACTCAGACTGGACAGACTGTCACCTCCACTTTTTAAAATAGAATTATGAAATATTAAAACACAGCAAGAAGCCTGAAGACAGAACAACAGCAGGAACTCAGTGGGGGAAACCCATCTAAACGTGTTCACAAACTGCAACTCGACCCTCAGCTGTTGTGAGTGGTTGCCTTGGAAACCGCTGAGTCGCGGTGTTTCCCGTCGCCGTGGCGACCGGCCACTTCCTCCCTGCGGCCACGACTGAAGAAGTTTCCTCAGGACCGCGTGGTGCGTTCACCGGACTCCTCAGAGCGTGGGAGTTTGTAAACTTCCTCCCTCTGAGAGATTCTCTCTGTTGCTCCCCCACAGTCAACTCTGCTCTGAGCAGGAGGTGTTTGACCTCAACATCATGTGGCTCTCAGTCGGAAAGCTTCGATCAGCTGATAGCATTAAAATCAACAATAGACGGTCAACAGCTGCTGGAAACGCCAGCTGTTCTTCTTCGCTGTACTTCTCGCTCTGTGGTGTGTTTGCTGCCCCCAGTGGTCGATACCGTGAATCATTCCTAACAGAACTCTGGGACCTGGACTATTAAAACGCAGCTGCAGCTACCGTTAGTCACCACAGGGGCACCAACTCAACAAGGACTGAAATCTGAAGGCGTGTTCAGACTGAACGTGCAGAAAGTGTCAGACGCTGCGTGACTGCACGTAAAGGAAACGCAAAGACACAACTGGAAGTGTTTCAATAATTCAATCACACTTGATTTGTATAACTTCTTTCAAAACGAATTGAAGAGTAATGCGTTTGAAAATCAACAGCAACAAAAATGAACTCAGTGAACATTTATACAGTTAGTGCAAAAAATATGTGCATTGTAAAAACACTCCAGCAGCTCGCAGCTACTCAACACGTGCTCGTCCATCTGAGTGAGTTTCTATAGTGCGTTGAACGTGTTCAGATGCACGTTAGTGTCTGATGTTTACAGCCAGGATCAGCATGTAAACAGCCTCGTTGTGCAACACTGAGTTCCTGCAGCTCAACACACCTCAGCGCTGCTGCTGTCGACCACTCGGCTGAATCTGACTCTTTTCTCTCTTCCTGGAAACTCAGACCTGTTCTCAGGAAACTGGCTCCTTGTGTTTATCCCCCCCCCCAACCAGCTTACAGTCCACCAACACTGGAGAGACTGAAACCTCTCACGGCAGGATTCAGAAACAAACACCTGAATCTGAAATCTGATCAAACTTTCTTATGATCAGAATATTGTTATGCTTTTTTTGTTGTTTATCAAAGATGTTGAACATATGTTGCATAGTTAGTATTGTATGAATGCATCAATACAAGTATTGATCATCAAATGTTTCTGAGTCAAATCCTGCAGGAGTTCATGAATAAAAAGTCAAATGAAAATTATTTTTATTTTTAGCTAATATTCGTTGACAGCGGCTGTTGATACGCTCAGTGATATCTGGATCATATGAACCAATCAGCAGCCTCCACAGCTGAGTGTTGAAGTTTGTTGAGCTGCAGTTCCTCTAACGTCCACTAGATGCTGCTGTGATGAAGTGAATCTGAAAACCAACAACTTCTCTCTGTAAATACACAGTCAGCGCTCAGCAGATAATTTCACTTCTCTTCGTGTAAGTTAGTGTTTCATTAAGAAGAAATTAAGGCTTAAATTTAGTTTGGGGATGTATTTGCTTGATTGACAGGTGTCTCAGCCGTGAGGTGCTTTGTGGTCCAGAAAACTGTGATGTTCAGTCATAATATGAGAAACTTCCTGCTGTTTCAATGACAATCTGCCAACAGGTGAGATCTGAGAAACACCCTGAACCTGAACCAGAATCTGAACCTGCACTCAGCTTTAGTTACTCTGAAGATCACTAACACTGCAGAAGATGTTGATGATGAGTTTAGTGATTGAAGCCCCTGAAGTCCAGAAGATGATTATTTATTATTTATTCTGCTGTATACAAGGTAGTAACTGATACTACAGATACTGCATTTTGTAAACAAGATAATAACTTGTGCAAAACGAGATAACAAATGTTAACAAGATACTAACTCGGGTGCACAAGACAACAATTACTGCCAATCAGACAATTATTTGTTCAAACAATTAAACTGTTATCTTTGTACAGAACAGATAAGTTGTGCAAAGAACATAACTTTTTTGCGAATAAGTTGTGGATCTTGTGCACAGGATAAGATGAGTTCAGATTGTTCATAAGATTTTGAGAAAAAGTCACAATACTGAGATTAAAGGTTCACTTCCTGGTCTCCAAAGTTTCCCCCAAACTCACTGATGATAGTTAGAAGTGTCACAATAATATCAGGGAGATAAATAAATCTCAGAATTCAAAGAGACTTCAGTGATATTCAGTGTTCATGGATGTGTATTTTCTGGTATTTGTCGTGTGTTTGCTTTTGTTATGTAACTTTATTTCATGTTATGTAACGTGTGATGAATAAATCTGCTGTGTGCTGATGAACAGTTTATTTTAAAAAGGCGTAATGTGACGATCATAAACCTAAATATCAAAATTCTGTGGTTGTGTTGTTTATTGATTTCCCTCTGAGACGTAGTGTGACTTTAACCAGTTAACCTCTTATAGATAAATAAATCTCCTCTCAACATCATGTGATGGACAGGTGACAGGAGTGACACAATAATCAGGTTTCCAAACAAAAGGAGCTCAAAGTTGAACTAAATTAGCTGGTCTCCATCCTCTGCTGCTGTGTGAACACGAGCTGATTGGTTGATGGAGATAAACAGCTGCTCCAACGATGGAAAACCATGTGGAGAACATGATGGAGATACGAGCTTTCTGTTAGTTTCATGTGTTCATGTGAGGAAGGTTACAGCCTCCTCATCGCTCCACACACACCTGATGTAGCATGTCTGAATCTACATGTATGTATGTTTCCCCTCCTTCACTTCAACATCATGTTTTATTACAAGCAGCTGCAGAGACCACAGAGCTGCAGGAATGATGGTTAAACTGTGTGTGTGTTGCCATAGAAACCCCAGTCCAGCACTGAGGAGGAGGAAACAACACAAGAAGAAAAATTAAAGATGTGGTTGCTGCTGGCTTGTTATAAACTGAGTGTGTGGGAAACACACAGGCTAAATGTGTGTGTGTGTGTGTGTTTTAAACTCTAAACATCTGTACAAACAGAAGTCATGCAGTAGATGAGTCACAAGCTGCACTGGAACAGGGGGTTTCCTCACATGGCAACATGCTAACGTCACAGCTAACATGCTAACAGGATGACTACATGACCATAAACCAGCTGCCTCATGTTGGAACACTGGAGACACTGGAGACACTGGAAACACTGGAGACACTGGAGACACAGGAGACACTGGAGACACTGGAGACACTGGAAACACTGGAGACACTGGAGACACTGGAGACACAGGAGACACTGGAAACACTGGAGACACTGGAGACACAGGAGACACTGGAGACACTGGAAACACTGGAGACACTGGAGACACAGGAGACACTGGAAACACTGGAGACACTGGAGACACTGGAAACACTGGAGACACTGGAGACACAGGAGACACTGGAGACACAGGAGACACTGGAAAACACTGGAGACACTGGAAACACGGGAGACACTGGAGACATTGGAAACACTGGAAACACTGGAGACACTGGAGACACAGGAGACACAGGAGACACTGGAAAACACTGGAGACACTGGAAACACTGGAGACACTGGAGACACAGGAGACACTGGAAACACTGGAGACACTGGAGACACAGGAGACACTGGAGACACTGGAAACACTGGAGACACTGGAGACACAGGAGACACTGGAAACACTGGAGACACTGGAGACACTGGAAACACTGGAGACACTGGAGACACAGGAGACACTGGAGACACAGGAGACACTGGAAAACACTGGAGACACTGGAAACACGGGAGACACTGGAGACATTGGAAACACTGGAAACACTGGAGACACTGGAGACACAGGAGACACAGGAGACACTGGAAAACACTGGAGACACTGGAAACACTGGAGACACTGGAGACACAGGAGACACTGGAAGCACTGGAGACACTGGAAACACTGGAGACACTGGAGACACTGGAGACACTGGAAACACTGGAGACACTGGAAACACTGGAAACACTGGAGACACTGGAAACACTGGAGACACTGGAGACACTGGAAACACTGGAGACACTGGAAACACTGGAGACACTGGAGACACTGGAAACACTGGAGACACTGGAGACACTGGAAACACTGGAGACACTGGAAACACTGGAAACACTGGAGACACTGGAAACACTGGAGACACTGGAGACACTGGAAACACTGGAGACACTGGAGACACTGGAAACACTGGAGACACTGGAGACACTGGAAACACTGGAGACACTGGAAACACCGGAGACACTGGAAACACTGGAGACACTGGAAACACTGGAAACACTGGAAACACTGGAGACACTGGAAACACTGGAAACACTGGAGACACTGGAAACACTGGAAACACTGGAGACACTGGGACTGAAAAATAGGAAATATGCTTTGTGGAATAAAAAGTTAAACATCAGTCTGATGTCTGTGGGTTCAGTACAGAGCTGCAGTCAGGATGTAGTTAGCCTAGCTTAGCAGAAAGACTGGAAGCAGGGGGAAACAGCTAGCATGGCTCTGTCCAAAGTTCAAGAATACTTTGCAACTCCTCTGAAAAATCACAGATTTCCTGTTAACTAAAGTATCAATAAATGTAGTGAAGTACAGTATTTCCCTCTGAAATGTAGTTGAGTAGAAGTGTGAAGTAGAAAATGGAAATACTCCAGTAAAGTACCTCAAAATTGTACTTTAGTAAATGTACTTTCCACCACAGCAGGTCGGGGGAGTCCAAAGTGTGTGTGTGTGTGGGGGGGGGGGGTGTATTTTGGTTGTGTTTGAGGTGACGACAGCTGAGCAGCATCACATGATGTCATCACACACACAGTGAGGGTTTCAGCTTCTGTCTCCTCCTGTTCTCTGAGTGTCAGGGTAGATCCTGGACGTGGTTAGCCTAGCTTAGCATCGCAAACTGTGGAAGTAGTGGGAAACTGCTAGCCACTGTAGCCACAAACAACAAGCCAAGTCATTGTTATGTAAAGTCTTTATACTTGATGGTCACCACAAACAGCACACAGCACTATACGTGTCCAACACGGTGCCAGCTGCTTACAGCTAATCTATATCATGGAAGCTACAGACTTCACACACACACACACACACACACACACACACCTACACACACACACACACACACACACACCTACACACACACACACACTGTGGTCTGTGTTCCTGTTTATTGAGTTTCCTCAGCAGCTACCTCACTTCCTTCCTGTCAGGCTCCGTTTCCTGACCAGCCGCTGGGTTCATACAGCCCCACACACACACACACACGTTTTCTAGGCTGTGAGGAAGTTTTACAAACATTAAAGTAATAGTTCAACATTTAGTGAAATTTACAGCTACAGCTAGCAGTTGGTTAGCCTAGCTTAGCATAAAGACTGGAAACAGGGGGAAACAGCTAGCCTGGCTCTGTCCACAGGTAAACCCACCTCCCAGCAGCACACTGTTCAGTCAGTATAGACTCAGAAAGGTCAGAGGTCAGTGAGTCTGTCCGGCTGCAACAGGTCAAACAAGGGAAGCTAAACACCCTTAGCTCCATGCTAATGCCTCAGCAGTAAAACAAAAACTGGTTCCGTCTCAGAGGATTGACGATTGCAGGTTTTATGGTGATAAAAGTTTTCAGAAACCTGGAGGAGGAACTGCACAAACTGGATTAACATTCAAACACACATCACCAGATAAAGATCCAAATACTGAACCATCATGATTTTATTCACCAAAAATATTTCACCTTTGACAAAAACAAAGTCGGTTTTAAAGCAGTAACCCTGGCAGGGTCGACAGGCCGACTCCTGCTGAAAATACTGAGAGTAAAAAACCTTCACCAGGTCACAAAACCCTTTGGTTCAACTTAACAACATTAAAAGGAAAAACACTTTCACCTTCTGTATGAGCTGAACGTGTTGAAATGAAACAACAGGACCCTGTTTGTTCGGTTGTAAAGATGCTCGATGAAGGCGACATGTTTTATCTGCACAAGATGTTTAATCCATCAGGTGCTAACAGTTAATCATTTGTGCAATATAATAAGTTGCAGCAGCAACATTATAACAGTGAACAAGATAATAAAACATCTTTTAGGACTTCGGGGGCTGATCTGCTCGCTGAGAACAGCCAGCGATCGTCTTCAACCTGCCACCTGTAAGGAACGGAGAAAGACTCCAGATCAAATCCTCCAGCAGGGTCAGGGTCTGTGGAGTCACCTGGAGATTCACCTTGACAGGTTCTGGTCGTACCTGCAGGGAGTTACAAAGTTCTGTTCACTTTCCTGCTCACCTCCACACAGGTTGCATCTGAATTTCTATCAAACATTAATTAGACACTTTTTAACAACTGGACTCCAGCTGTTTTATCTTCCTTGAGGAATAAAATCTCTAATGAGTTTTATAAACAGCTGGTTTCTGTGTAAGTCGTTTTCTACAGAATTGTTAAAAACGAATCGTGAACATTTTAAAGACTAAAATGCAGCTGTTTTTATCTTTCTTTATCTTTTTGATGATATACTGTAACTTTACTGTAAAACCTCTGTTAAACAAACGTCACTCACTGTGTGACACAGTCTGGGATCTGCACATGCTCAGTGGGGATGAAGTGAGAAAGATCCTGCAGGCTGTCGACAAACTGCAGCTTCCTGCTGAACTTAGAGCTGAGGAAGAGGAGGAGGAGGAAGAAAAGTGTTAGTTTGGTTTGTTCCAGGAGCAGAGGCTGAGTGAGGAAGAGGAGGAGGAAGAGGAGGCAGCACACCTGATGAAGGGTTTGATGATGGTGACGAGAGCTTTGATGTACCAGGTGGGATGAACCACATAGAAACCCTTCAGGTTCTTCCTCAACCTGAAGACACACACACACACACACACTTATTATCACAATGTAAGGGTTCACCCAGTCCGTCCTCCAGGGGCCAAACAGGAAGTGAGTCAGGAAGCGGTCTAGACATGCTCACTGACGGATGAAGTTCTTTGTTTTTCTACCAGTAGGAGGCGCTACAGTCTGACAGTAATGACTACACACAGAGAGGTATTCATTAATATTAATTCATATTAATTAAAGATTTAAGAACAGACAAATTGTCCTTATTTACTAAAGGATTTATCAAAGGAGCATTTGTTCAGGTAAAATGATACAATCAGTTTGGTCTCATGTAATAAATACAATCAGTGACCACTTTATTAGGTACACCAGTCCAATCTAATGCAACATCATCTGTCTTTACAAAGTTTATAATGTTCAGTTTTTGAAAATGTTTAAATTCAGTTATATATTCATGACTGAGGTCACAGTTAAAGGAGCTGTTGGACTCCATCATACTGAGAGGAGCTTATAGTCGGGCTGACTCAGGTGACCCCTGAGCCCCCCCTTAGTTATGCTGCTATAGGCCTAGACTGCCGGGGGACTTCCTATGATGCACTGAGCTCCTTTCTCCTCCTCTTCCTCTCCATCTGTACGCCCTCATATCCCATCAATGCTTGTTATTAATTCAACTTCTTCCCGTAGTTGTGTGCTTTCTCTCCTCTCTCTCTCTCCCTCCCCTTCTGTTGCTTTCTGCAGGTGTTTCTGCCTCTGGAGCTGTGGAGGTCTGGGTCTGTGGTTGCTGCCGCCTGCTGCCCCCGTGCTCCTGCTCTGCACCCGCTGATGCTATTGCTGTTGTTGCTGTTGTTATTAGTATTACTATTATAATGTTGCTCTTAGTGTTGTTTCTGTTGGTGTTAACATCAATGCCATTACCACAACTATTACTTTACATCTCTATGTGGAACTGTACTGTGCTGCTATATGTTCCCCCTTCAACCCAACCGGTCAAGGCAGATGACCGCCCACCCAGAGCCTGGTTCTGGTTCTGGTTCTGGGAGTTTTTCCTTGCCACTGTCTCCTGGTGCTGCTCATGGTGGGAACTGTTGGGTCTCTGTAAATATAAAGAGTCGGTCTAGACCTGCTCTATATGAAAAAGTGCCCTGAGATAACTTTGGTATGATATGGCGCTATATAAATAAAACTGAATGGAATTGTTGCTAATCTTCCTCCTCCCTGTTCAAACGCAGGAGGAACTGTGTTTTAACAGTGAAGAGCTGACGCCCCCTAATGGACAGAGACTGAAACATCTGACAGGTGAGAGAAAGAAAGGAAGAGGAAACTGATTTAAAAGATAATTTCCTTTAAAGAAACTGCAGGTGAGGAAGAAGAAATGGACTTTTGGTTATTTTGGTGTAATCAGATCTTTCCCTCAGAGGACTGATGAAGAACAAAACTAACCCAGAAGTTTGGATAATTATCAAAATATTCTTCAGGATGTGTTTTACCTCCTGTCGATGGTGGTGTAACACTCTCTGAGCCAGCTGATTCCTGGAAGTTTGTCTTTCTGACCTCCAGCACAAAGATACACGATCACATAGTTTTCTGCAACCATCAGATCCAGAGTTCCTACAACATACCTGCAGATAAACAGACCAACGTCACTCACTCCAGTAACTCCAGTGATCCTGTAAAAACAAACTCCATGTTACATCCCTCCAAACAAACCGATGTCAGAGAGCTGCAGTGCTTAGGGCTAGCTGTCATGCTAACAGACTGAGGCTAAAGCTAAAGTGAGGTGGTGTTGGCTGGCCGCTAACGTTAGCCTCAAGTATACAGTGAATGAACTCTGACCCCACAGTATGAAGCAGTTAGATTATAACCTGTGTGTGCGTTACCTGAACAAGTTATCCATCACATACTGGTAATTTCCCAGACTATTCTGCGGCAGGTAACAGGAAGTAAACACAATGATGTCATTCATACCGTCTCCATAGTAACCTGAGAGGTGACAGAAAAGGTACAACGGGTGTTTCAGGTGTTTGGATTCTACCATCAGGTGACTTTACCACCAGGTGAGCTGTCAGACAGGTGACCTGTCGTACCTCCGTGTGACAGCACCCTGAGAAACGGCTCCAGGACGCTCATGTTGACGCGGCTCTCCTGCGGTGGATCACCTGTGGAGAAACGGCGCCACCTGGTGCCCTGACTGTCCACCGTGTCCTCCCGCTCCAGAGCTCCCAGTCCACTCTGGTCCGCCCCCTGTCCGGAACCAGTCCGGGAGTCAGACCTGGACCTGGGACTGGAGCTGAACGCTTTGCGGTGCCGGGAAGCCACGCCGAGACGCCGCAGGTCATCTGGAAAACAATCCTGTGATGTCATCAATTACATCAATTTCATTTCTTTGGCTTCCTCAGCCGCTTCGACCTTCGACCTCTCACCTTCCAGGTCCAGGTCGTAGATGGGGAAGGGCAGCGATTCGCAGTCGGAGGGCGTCTCCATGGCGTCCAGGTCGAAGTCCAGTGCCATGTCATCATCGTCTTCAGGTGAGGGGGAGAGGAAGGCCGAGGACGGGAGGTCGTCTGACACCGTCGACTCACTGCGACCTGAAGAAGATCAGCAACTTCACACACTCTGTTATTTAAACACAAGAAGAAGATTAAAATACAGATTCACATAAACTCACTTTATTACCTAAAGACAGACTGAGCGCTGGAGCCACCAGGACTTTCTTCTTCTTTGGTCGTGATCCCGACAAGGCCAGACTGCTGGGAGGAGCTACAGACAGGAAGTGAAGTCACAGAGCGTCAAACACTTGCCTCTAATACGTCCGGTACACACACACACGGTATCTTACATTTATATTTGTTTTTGACAGAATTTCTAATATTTTGTTGTAGTTTAATATTTCTAACGTTATTTCTGCCTCCCTGGATTTTACAAAAAAAATCACCAAAAACAAACAAACAAAAGAATGAATTTTACTTAATACTAAAGCAGTTTAGATTAGTCAGTATTTATTTAACTGTAGAATTTACATTTTATTTTATTTTTATTATTCCCTTTTTGCAGTCTTGTTAAATTCAAATTTTAAAATGTGTTTTATATTTTTATCATTTACATACTGAATATTTTATTCTTATTTTTTTTATGTTTTATCACTTTTTATTTTATTTGGATTATATATATATATATATTTGATATATTTTTATACATTTGTATTTAATTGTAATTTTTATATCTTCTTCTTCTATAACTTTAATTATTATTATTTTACCTCCCATATATATTTGGGTTTGTACCTGGACGGTTTCTGGTCGGAGTCGATGGTTTCAGCTCGGAGACAAACTCGTCCTCAACGGCTCCTGATGACAGAAAGACAGGAGGTCAGAGAGGAAACTGGGAGAGAAGAAGGAGGAGGAGAAGGAGAAGGAGAAGCGGTAGGAGGATCCTATCCAAGCCCCCAGGAAGTGCGCCAGGCTTTGAAGCCAGTTTGACATAGAAGCCAAACTGTGTAATTACAACTTCCAGGTCGTCACGTGATGCCCTCTGACCCCAAGAGACTTTTTCCCACAGACTCACATTGTGAAAGAGACGTCTGTAAATCAGCCAGTACGAACACTTAAACAGCCCTTATTTAAATCATGACGTCCTAAAAGTTGTAAAAATCACTAACAGCTGAATCCAGAGTTACAGACTCGCTGTGGTTCAGGTGAGTGAGCCTGAGGTGGAGCGGGTCGGAGGCGGGGCTAATGGGCCGTACAACGCAGAAGCTATGTGGAAGCTCCGGGTCATTTTATACCCGGGAAGTTGAACGTTTTTGGCTTCATGCGCCGCTGAGCAGCTTTCATAGGAATGAACGGGGCCCCGCCTCCGACGCTGGATCCAGTTCTCTTTGTACATCCATGATGCTATCTGATGTTCCGGTCAGGTGTGTCGAGCAGCTGAGGTGACGTCACGTCAGGATACTGATGAGAAACCAGGTAAATGTTCATCCTGCAGGTTGAACTGAACAGAATCCTTCATTCGTTCATCACGAGCACTTCAACACAAACTGTTCATTTTGATCAGAGATCATTTAAAAAGGTAAAATGATCTTTCCACTGTGTTTCAGCTAACAACACATTACACTGGACAGGCCACGCCCACTGTGTTCAGGTAAATAACGTACTGTGGGAGCACCACAGGGCTCCACACTGGGCCCGTTCCATTCAGTTTGTACGTCACTGATCTCCGGCTGTGTGATGAACTCAGGAGTATATGTGTGTTGCACTGTGGGAGTGATGACTGAGACCAACATGTGTTTGTATTAACAGCATCACACACTGCAGATCTCTGAGTTACCTGTCTGATCACACTCCTGCTTACTGTCACCAGACAGAGTTTCATCTGAAGAAGAGATGAAGACAGACTCGTCCTCCTCACCCTCCTCTTCATCCTCCTCACCCTCCTCTTCGTCTCCAGCAGAGGTTTCCTGCTCATCTGGACAGAGAGAGATGAGAGTGAACAGAGAGGACAGACTTTCACCTCAGACTGAGACTCAGGTGTCTTCTTCATACCTGCTGAGTCAGCACCTGTTACTGCCATGGCAACGCAGTGTCCTTTGACCAGTTCACCTGTTTCCTCCTCCTCCTCCTCTGTGGAGGAAGATCAATGTTTGGATATTCATGCTGATGACTGCAGATTAGAGCTAAATAACCTCTAAACAAAGCATCCAGTAATCAATACTCTGATTGATGATAACAATCCAACAGTTTCAGCAGATACTCTGATAAAGAAAAAAGACTTCCTGTCTGTAGGAAACAGCTCAGTACCTGTTTGATCGTCAGATGGAGCAACCGGAGTCGTGGTGGTAGTTAAAGTACTACTAGCAGCTGCAGCAGTAGTAGTATTAGCAGTACTGGTAGCATCAGTAGTATCAGTAGTAGTGGTGACGTCTGCCAGAGGAGACCTGCACACAGAAACACTGTAACACATTTACAGACTATAAACTGGACGATTCCAGAGATATTATTTAGTGACGTGATGATGTCATTTCCTTTTTTTAGTGACGTGATGATGTCATTTCCTTTTTTGTTGAACTAAGTTTCGCTGCCAACAGCTGGTTGCCCGGGACGCCCTCACTCTGTGCATCACATGTAACATTCAGATGTCTGTCGGTCAGAAGCTCCAAACACACAATCAGATTCACATTTACTCTAATTATTGTCATCATGGCAGCAGATGTTCGCAGCTTTAATAATCAGCCACTCTGGACTTGATGGGATTTGAATTCCCAGCAGAGAATTTAGTTTCCGTTAAAACGACACAAAACAAAACCAGGAGCCTGAACGTTTCCTTGTGTCTGAGAATTAAAAGAGGTAAGAGAGAAACATCAGAGCTTAAAGGGAATCCAGGTATTTTGTACCTGGATCCAAAACAGGACCGGTTCTCAGACAGAACCTGAGCCAAGTCCTGATTCTGAGGGACCGACACTCAAACATGACACTGAAGGTATTTAAAAAATAATAACTGAACAGTGGAGGAAACTGGAAGTGGATGAACTCTGACCTGCGTGAGTCTTCCTCCTGCTCTTCCTCTCTGGACTCCATGTTGTTCCTGCTCACATAACACCTCATTACTGTTTGAGTATTTTTACTGTATACATACATATGTAATACTGCAGTAGCTGATTAAAATACTACACCTTAAAATCTGATGGTATCATAAGACGACCAACAGTAAACAGACAGTTCAACACTCTGACGGCATCATTTATCAATAATACACACAGTACACATATATACTGTATATAACACTGTGAATGGCCATTATCCATGAGTACTTTTACTTTTAACTACATGAAGCAGATAATACCTGTGTACTGGTGTTGACTGTCAAACAGTCTGTTTCTGTGTAATAACTAATAATGTATTCATTTATAACTCATATAACATGTAAACTGCTGTGAAACATTATATTTGCTGAGTGCTTCTCTGCAGGAGGTTTGGTGGATCAGGTCAGATAACAGGCAGCACTGTCCACACACTTTTGGCTACTTACAGTTTGAACTTGACTTTGTCCGGCTGAAGAAACTTTATTTACAGCTCTTATCTTTAACAGTGAAGGAGACAGAAAGGTTAAACTACAAACTGTTAAACAAAGTAAAGACTCACAGCAGCTCCGTTCTCTCAGGGAGTCGACAGGAAACTCACAGCCAGGTGAGACGGTTGAGGCAGGTGAGACGGTTGAGGCAGGTGAGACGGGTGAGGCAGGTGAGACAGGTTCAGGACAAACAGCCGAGATCACTGAGAAACATGATCCACACCTGGAGACTCACCTGATGACATCACAGGGACCTTTATGAGTTTATGAGCGGACTCTAACACCTCACCTGTCTCTCTCTCTCTCTCTGTCTGTGTGTGTGTGCTCTCAGTCAACAGGACGGCAGAGGTGTGGTGTGTTGCCGCAGCAAGGGCCCGGCCCCGTTACCATGACGACTATGACTGTACAAGCAGGGGTGGAAACTGCAGCGTGCGTGCCCCTACCTGCCGAGGACAGGTGTGAGTGCAGACTGCAGATTGCACAAGTTTCAGTTTCCTGCTGAGAGTTTGATGTGATTAAAAACTTTTGATGAGTCCATTCGAGTCTGTGAGCTACATGCTAACATGCTGATTGCTAATGCTAGTTAGCAGTAAACACAGAGCAGCCGAGGCTGATGGGAGCGTCTGTAGTTCTGCAGGTGTTTGGACACATTAACATGTTGACCTGATGGAGGCGCTAGATGAAAAGTCAGAGGATCAGCAGAGTTATTACAGTTCATCCTGAGGGGAACATGAACGATGGACCACATTTCATCACAATCCATCCCATAATAGTTGTTGAGATGTTTCAGTCTGAACCAAAGAGGAGGACAGACAGACAGACAGACATCAGAAGTGAAAAATTAAACGAAAATGAGCTGTCAGAGTTTCCAGCTGGTTTCTGTAGAAAAATTTAGATTTTATTTAGTCTATTTTAGAGCCACATGGTGCTGCTTCCTCTTCTTGTCTCCATGACGATAATGAATCAGATCCCTGCAGAAAGACGACAGTATGAGTGAAGGAGGGAAGATGTCTGGCTGAACGTCATCAACAGTTCTGTTAAATGTTGCAGCTGTGATTCTGAGCTGAACTCAGCTGAGAAACTTCAAACACGAAGATGGAAATGAAAACTCTGCGTACGGATCATATCTTTTATTTAACAAGACAAAAGTCCCTTTAATGACACCAAACTGCACTGATGTTCAACAAACGCTGTGAAAGAAACACACACACACTGTTTCCTGTACTTCCTGCTTTTGGCCAAAATATTAATAAAGTGCAGATTAAATCTCAGCTGGAGTCAGAGACCATAGAGAACTGACCCTCCTGCCCGTCCAATCAGAGCTCTTCTTGCTCCCCAGTGTGGGTGTGTCTGTGAGCGTTGAGCGCCGCCCTCCACCTGAAGCTGAGCTGGTAGGGTTTGTCTCCGGTGTGGATCCTCATGTGCTCCATCATCTTGTCCTTCCTGCTGAAGCGCTTGCTGCAGTCGGGGCAGCGGTGCGGCCGCTCGCCGCCGTGCGTCTGCATGTGCCTCTGCAGGTGATTGGCCGACACCAGGCGCAGGCGGCAGAGCGCGCAGGTGTGGCGTTTACTGTCTCCCGTGTGCGTCCTCAGGTGCAGCCGGAGGCGTCCTCGCTCGCTGTAGCTGCGGCCGCAGTCCCTGCAGCTGAACGGGCGCTCCCCGCTGTGCGCGCGCATGTGGCTGCTCAGGTGCTCCTTCCTCTTGTAGCACTTCCCACGCTCCACGCATTGGTGGCGCCGCTCACCTGTGTGGGTGGCTCTTGGCGAAGAAGCTCAGGCTGCAGAGCTGACAGCTAAAGGGCCTCTCGCCCGTGTGAGTCCTCATGTGCTCCACCAGCACCTGCCTCTGCAGGAAACACTTCCCGCAGTCGTGGCAGCAGAACGGCCGCTCGGCGCCGTGAGTCTTCAGGTGAGCCGACAGGATGGACTTACTCTTAAAGCGCTTGTCACAGTCGGAGCACTCGAAGGGTTTCTCACCTGTGTGCGTCCTCTGATGGATCCTGAGACGACACGGCCGGTCGAAGCTTTTCAAACACTCGTCGCACTGATACTCCTTCTTCACTTTAACATCCGCCGGAGCTCTCAGCTCGCCGGGTGGTGGTCTTCTTCTGCTGCTTTGTGATGCTGACGGTTTGACGAGGACTGAAGTCTGGATCCTGCCGGGAGTCTTAATCTCCATCATCTTCCTCCAGTTTAACCTCCTCCTCTTCTGCCTCAGTGAGCTGCTGCTCAGAGGCGCCACCCTCAGGGCACTCTGGGTAATCAGCCCTCTGCACCTCTGGATGGAAACAAAGGAAAAATATTTGAATCTATTTCAAAATGAATTCTGCACTGAGACACTTTATCATGTTGTGTTAACAATCTATGTGATCAATAAACCCTCAGTACCTGATAACACACCCACAGAGAGGATTGGTCCTCACAACACGTGACAAATAACTGGTGTCATTACATTATAATTTGGTATCTAATGAAGAGTTATTGATTCAGTGTTTCCTCTCTTTGCTGCACACATCTGCAGAACTAATTATATATATTTAATAATTCATCAATAACAGTGTTGACATGACTTTCTGATACCAAGACAATATTTTTGATGCCTTAACTTGAGAAATACAAACATATTTTTCTATAAAACCCTTTTTTCATTGAACCAAAGAAGCCAAAGTTGTCAAACGTTAAACAAGAACTTAAATCTTCTAAAATTAGGATTTAAATCAGGAACTATCTGATCAAAGAAAACCTTGATGATCAATCTGACATATGATCACACAGTAAAACATTTGGTTGTGTTTTATTCCTCACTTTTAGAAAAGATATTTGGCCTTTTTAGTGCTAAATTCTCCTTTTTACGTTCACAGATGTTGTAGATGTTTGTCTTCTAATATAAAACTTTATCAAAACCTTCTACAGTACCTGACCTGCTTCCTGTTTATAACCGTTATGTTTATCGTGTATTTTTATTGAATTTATTTTGAAAGTTACTCTGATATGTAATTCCCCTTCCTGTTCAGGTGACCCGTGTCTCACCTGAGCGTCTGTCTCCTCCTGCAGCAGGTGACGGTTTGTGTTCGTCATCTTGTTTGTGTCTCATGTTTTCCCGCCGGATGTCCTGCACAGTTTTGTCCACGGCTCTCCGGTCTCCGGTCTCCGGCCTCCGGGCGAAACTCGGTCCGGCTGTCTGCTAACATGCTAACATGCTAACAAACAACCCTCCGCGGTAAGACACACCACTTCCTGTACTCGCCTTCAAAATAAAACACTCAATAACGAACGCGTTGGCACATTTTTGTGTGAAATTGCGAAAGGGTCCAATCCGGCCCACCGGATGACTTTGCAAAGCGTGAAAACAGCAGAGAAGTCATTAATTCCAATTGTTCAGTAAATGCACTGCTGTTCCTAATAAGAGCAGCAGGAACCTTTCTGGCAGAAAGCCCTGAAGGCTGACTTCTCCCACAGGCGGCCTATGCTGGATATATATATATATATATATATATATATATATATATATATATATATAGTAGCTGGATATGCTGTTATAGATCCCACCTGCTTATAGACACTGTACGTGGCCCAACACTGTCAAGCTCTTTGTCAAAGAGGAGAAAAGAGGACAGAGAAAACGCTTCGTGCCTCTGAAGGTCCGCTGTGATCTGTAAATTGTAATGCACATAATGACAGTAGACATACTGTTGAAATTGCACTTATTTTTCTTAAGACGTCTCAGGCTGTTCATGGCTGTTCAGGCTGTGATGTTAATCTGACGGGTTTTCAGTTTGCTCAGTCAGTGGAGGTGAGCTGATGGAGGAAGTAACGTTACCTGAAAAGCTCAGAAAGCAGCACAGCTGGACATACAAGTTTTTATTCAGACAGGAAGTTACGAGCTACCAAAACAGGTAACGTCTCAGGTAACTGGCAACTATCTTAATTATAGAGCTGCAAATTAAAAACAGGTTGAAATACTCTGAGTGCACTAACACAGTTCAGGCCAGAAATGTCTTTATAAGATTTGAGCTTTTGCTCTGTTAGAGATTAAACTAACTAACTGTATATAAAGTAGTTAAACTAACTGTATATAAAGTAGTTAAACTAACTGTATATAAAGTAGTTTAACTGTATAAAGTAGTTAAACTAACTGTATATAAAGCAGTTAAACTAACTGTATATAAAGTAGTTTAACTGTATAAAGTAGTTAAACTAACTGTATATAAAGCAGTTAAACTAACTGTATATAAAGTAGTTAAACTAACTGTATATAAAGTAGTTAAACTAACTGTATATAAAGTAGTTTAACTGTATAAAGTAGTTAAACTAACTGTATATAAAGCAGTTAAACTAACTGTATATAAAGTAGTTAAACTAACTGTATATAAAGTAGTTAAACTAACTGTATATAAAGTAGTTTAACTGTATAAAGTAGTTAAACTAACTGTATATAAAGCAGTTAAACTAACTGTATATAAAGTAGTTAAACTAACTAACTGTATATAAAGTAGTTAAACTAACTAACTGTATATAAAGTAGCAGTTAAACTAACTGTATATAAAGCAGTTAAACTAACTGTATATAAAGTAGTTAAACTAACTAACTGTATATAAAGTAGTTAAACTAGTATATAAAGCAGTTAAACTATATAAAGTAGTTAAACTAACTGTATATAAAGCAGTTAAACTAACTAACTGTATATAAAGTAGTTAAACTAACTGTATATAAAGTAGTTAAACTAACTAACTGTATATAAAGTAGTTAAACTAACTAACTGTATATAAAGCAGTTAAACTAACTGTATATAAAGTAGTTAAACTAACTGTATATAAAGTAGTTTAACTGTATATAAAGTAGTTAAACTAACTGTATATAAAGCAGTTAAACTAACTATATAAAGTAGTTAAACTAACTGTATATAAAGTAGTTAAACTAACTGTATATAAAGCAGTTAAACTAACTGTATATAAAGCAGTTAAACTAACTATATAAAGTAGTTAAACTAACTGTATATAAAGCAGTTAAACTAACTGTATATAAAGTAGTTAAACTAACTGTATATAAAGTAGTTTAACTGTATATAAAGTAGTTAAACTAACTGTATATAAAGCAGTTAAACTAACTATATAAAGTAGTTAAACTAACTGTATATAAAGTAGTTTAACTGTATATAAAGCAGTTAAACTAACTGTATATAAAGCAGTTAAACTAACTATATAAAGTAGTTAAACTGTATATAAAGTAGTTAAACTAACTGTATATAAAGCAGTTAAACTAATTATATAAAGTAGTTAAACTAACTGTATATAAAGCAGTTAAACTAACTGTATATAAAGTAGTTAAACTAACTAACTGTATATAAAGTAGTTAAACTAACTAACTATATAAAGTAGTTAAACTAACTGTATATAAAGCAGTTAAACTAACTGTATATAAAGCAGTTAAACTAACTGTATATAAAGTAGTTAAACTAACTAACTGTATATAAAGTAGTTAAACTAACTGTATATAAAGCAGTTAAACTAACTGTATATAAAGCAGTTAAACTAACTATATAAAGTAGTTAAACTAACTGTATATAAAGTAGTTAAACTAACTGTATATAAAGCAGTTAAACTAATTATATAAAGTAGTTAAACTAACTGTATATAAAGCAGTTAAACTAACTGTATATAAAGTAGTTAAACTAACTAACTGTATATAAAGTAGTTAAACTAAC
>SEMN01001763.1:0-28721 GCA_005408345.1 Macquaria australasica | reverse complement strand
TCTTTGCTATTATTATTGGGCCGCAAATGTTCAAAACATTATTTATTGGCTTCATTTTTCCAAAGCAAGACTAGCTAAAATATACCCTAATTCAGACACAAGTTGTGACAGGTGTCGTACTACACCTGCTAATTTAACCCTCATGCCCTGCTCTGGTAACTTACTGGTCTGCGATCTTTAAAACACTATCGGAGGCACTTAATATAGATCCCCAACACAACGCAGCAGCAGCCATATTTGGTATTGCAGATAGAAAACATTCAACAATAAGGAAAAGACATAAAAACATCATTGCTTTTACGACACTGCTTGCACGCAGAAGAATATTATTACATTGGAAATCAATAAATCCACCTAAAGCGTCTATGTGGCTGAGTGACCTGATGCAATTCATACAGTTGGAGAAGATAAAATACTCACTTAGGGGGTCCAGAGACAAATTTCTCTCCATCTGGGATCCGGTTCTGTCATATTTAGGTAGACTTAAATGTAGTTAGAATTTTGCCTGGTGCCCCTTAGCAGTCTTCTCTTTTGTTTTGTTTTTTCTCTCATCTCTCTCTCTTAGGATATTTAATCATGTAGACCAATGTATATATAGTTTAACTAACAGAACTGCTTAGATAGATTTATTTGCTTGTTTTTTCCTTTCCATATTTATTTGCATCTGTTTGCTTTTAACTTTATATTCACCACTAACAGGGCTCAGATAAGGAATAGCTTGGGTACTCTGTCCTTTTACATGCCACTCTAAATATCTAAAAATGTTTTCGGGCAGATGTCTGCTATGTATTTACCCTTCACCTTGATGCTGGCACGCATGCATATACAAATATATATGTATCCACATAATGACATCGGGTACGGCTAAAAGCAAAGCAACCTCGTCCAAAGTAATTTACTTATTTATTTTTAGGTGTGTGTTCCTTGAGGGAGGGATGGGTGGGTGGATATAATGTTTGTTGTATAAAAGAATAATGGAAATGTTAGTCTGAGTACATGATTACTGTGTTTAGTACTTCTGCAAATAAAATAGTGCTAACTGTTTAGATATCAGATAAAATATGATTTATTGAATTTGGACAATCACTGAGGAACACAGATAAACATGTTGTGTTTCTGTAAAAGCAATCAGTGATCATTATCTGTTTTCTTATTTGTCCTCTGGATCAAACTGTCAGGTTGAATGAACCAGTTTCAGCTTTAAGGATCAAACAGCAGTGGAGAGAAAGGAGACCTTTGGTGGAAGCATCTCTGCTGTTGGTTCAGTTGTTTGAGTGTTTGTTGTGTGATACACTTTAACAGTGTGCGACTCCCTCTAGTGGACGTTGTGCAGTATTCTGTTGTCTTTGCTCCAAAGGTTTTTGTACAGAGTTTTGGTGTTTCCTGTCACTGTGGGCTGCAGAGCACAGTAGTACACAGCAGAGTCAGACAGCTGAAGCTTCTGGATCTTCAGAGGAACTGATCTTAAGGTGGAAGTCAGTGAAGATGAAAATCTCTCCCTGTACTCGTCTGGTGTGTTTCCTTCGTCCTGTTTAATGCGGCTCAGTATGAATTTGGGGCTGTTGTTTCCATCCTGTTTGTACCAGAACAACGTTGGACCTGAGTAACTTGTCTCATATGTGCAATCAAGTGTAACTGTCTCTCCTTCAGTAGCAATGACATCTCCTGTTGGCTGTATCACTCTGTCTTCTCCTTTACACTCTGGGGAAGAAGAGAACATGCAGAGGAAGAGATGAATAAATAAAGATGATCGATTAAAGGAGAACAATCAGTAGGTTTAAAGAGTTACCTAGCCAGAGAGTCAGAATCAGAATGTTTCTCAGCCAGTGTTTCATGTCTGCAGTGAGAGGGGAGGAGAGAGAGGAAGAACATAGATACTCTGATGGATCTGGGCCTTCGCATCATTGGTCCTTCCTCTTTATCATCTGTTGAGGAACTCTCAACATTTACATCTCATTTACATTTCAGCTGTTTAGCTGACGCAGCTCATGATGGGGGTCTTGAACCTGCAAACGTTCTGTTATTGGAAGGTCTTTTTAGCCATGCTAGCATCATGGCTGTAAGGGTGGCAACAGCTTCCTGACAGTTTGTCGATGGGCTGGTCGGTTGGTCCACCACGTTGGTCCAGACTGAAATATCTCAACATCTTCTGAATGGATTGACATGAAATGTTGTAAATACATTCATGGTCCCCAGAGGATGAATCCTACTGACATTGATGATCCTCTGAGTTTTCCTCTAGCGCTACCAGTAGATTCACATTTCTGTTCTTTAGTAAAATATCTCAACATCTATTGGATGGATTGTCACTCTATTCGTATCAGACAATCATGTTCTCCTCATGATGAACTGTAATAACTTTGGTGATCCTCTGAGTTTTTGTCTAATTTGAATTTGTGCACAAGTTTATGACAAAACTAATGAAAACTAATGACAGCTGATGTTAAGATGAGGCTTCAGCAGCTCAGCAAGGAAACACTGTCCAGGGAACCAAACGGGGATTTTTGTACAAAAAGACGACTTTGCAAGATCGCCACCTTATTTTTCTAACTCAGACTGCTGAAGACCCATATTAACTTCAAATAAACTTTGTAATACATTTTTGTACAGAACGAGGACTTTGGATTTTGTTCCCCATCACTTGCATGGAATTCAATTCAATTCAATTCAATTCAGTTTTATTTATATAGCGCCATATCATAACAAAGTTATCTCAGGGCACTTTTTCGAATAGAGCATGTCTAGACCGACTCTTTATATTTACAGAGACCCAACAGTTCCCACCATGAGCAAGCACTATGCGACAGTGGCAAGGAAAAACTCCCTTTTAACAGGTAGAAACCTTGAGCAGAACCAGGCTCAAGGTGGGCGGTCATCTGCTTCGACCGGTTGGGTTGAAGGGGGAAGGGGGGAGCGGGAGAGAGAGAGAGCAGGAGGAAAGAGAACATACAGCAGCACAATACAGTTCCACATAGGGATGTAAGGCAATAGATATGGTAATGGCATTGATGTTAACACCAACAGAAACAACACTAAGAACAACATTATAATAGCAATACATGGAAGGGTGGCAAGACAGCCAGAGGCACAAAGGGCAAAAGCACAGAAGGAGGAGAGAGAGAGAGAGGAGAGAAAGCACACAACTACGGGAAGAAGTTGAATTAATAACAAGCATTGATGGGATATGAGGGCGTACAGATGGAGAGGAAGAGGAGGAGAAAGGAGCTCAGTGCATCATAGGAAGTCCCCCGGCAGTCTAGGCCTATAGCAGCATAACTAAGGGGGGGCTCAGGGGTCACCTGAGTCAGCCCTACTATAAGCTTTATCAAAGAGGAAAGTCTTAAGCCTACTCTTAAATGTGAGGAGGTTGTCCGCCTCCCGTACACAAACTGGGATCTGGTTCCACAGGAGAGGAGCTTGATAGCTGAAGGCTCTGGCTCCCATTCTACTTTTAGAGACTCTAGGAACCACAAGGAACCCTGCATTCTGGGAGCACAGTGCTCTAGTGGGGTAATAGGGTACTATGAGCTCTTTAAGATATGATGGTGCCAGACCATTTAGGGCTTTGAAGGTGAGGAGAAGGATTTTAAATTCTATTCTGGATTTTACAGGGAGCCAGTGTAGAGAAGCTAATATTGGAGAAATATGATCTCTTTTTCTGGTTCTTGTCAGTAAACGTGCCGCAGAATTCTGAATCAGCTGGAGAGTCTTAAGGGATTTATTGGGGCAGCCTGATAATAGAGAGTTGCAATAGTCCAGCCTAGATGTAACAAATGAATGGACTAGTTTTTCTGCATCTTTTTGAGATAGGATGTGCCTGATTTTTGCAATGTTACGTAAGTGAAAAAAGGCAGTTCTTGAAGTTTGTTTTATGTGGGAGTTAAAGGACATATCCTGATCAAAGATAACTCCAAGATTCCTTACGGTGTCGCTGGAGGCCAGGGCAATGCCATCTAGAGAAACTATATCTTTAGATAATGTGTTTCGAAGGTGTTCGGGGCCAAGTACAATAACTTCGGTTTTGTCTGAGTTTAACATCAGAAAATTGCAGGTCATCCAGGTTTTTATGTCCTTAAGGCATGCTTGAAGTTTAGCTAATTGATTGGTTTCATCTGGCTTGATCGATAAATATAATTGGGTATCATCTGCATAACAATGAACATTTATGGAGTGCTTCCTAATAATATTGCCAAAAGGAAGCATATACAAGGTAAATAGAATTGGTCCAAGCACAGAACTTTGTGGAAATCCGTGACTAACTTTGGCGTGCATAGAGGATTCATCGTTAACATGTACAAACTGATATCGATATCGATCTGATAAATAGGATTTAAACCAGCTTAGTGCAGTGCCTTTAATGCCAATTAAATGTTCTAGTCTCTGTAATAGAATGTGATGGTCAATGGTATCGAATGCAGCACTAAGATCTAATAAGACAAGTACAGAGACAAGTCCTTTGTCGGATGCAATTAGAAGGTCATTCGTAACTTTCACCAGTGCTGTCTCTGTGCTATGATGCAGTCTAAATCATGACTGAAAATCCTCAAACAGCTTGTTGTTGTGTAGAAAGTCACACAACTGATTGGCGACTGCTTTCTCAAGGATCTTAGAGGGAAAAGGAGGGTTAGATATAGGTCTATAATTTGACAAAATCCCTGGATCAAGAGTGGGCTTTTTAAGAAGAGGCTTAATTACAGCTACTTTAAAGGACTGTGGCACATAGCCTTTTAATAAGGACAGATTGATCATATCTAGTAAAGAAATGCTAACTAAGGGTAAAATTTCTTTAAGCAGCCTAGTTGGGACAGGGTCTAAGAGACATGTTGATGGCTTAGATGAGGAAATCATGGAAGTTAGTTGATTAAGGTTGATGGGAGAAAAGCAGTCTAAACGTACAGGTTTTACAGTTGTTTCTAAGGTTCCTGTGTTTGAAGATAAGTCAGTACCAACTGAGGGCAGGAGGTGCTGAATTTTGTCTCTAATAGTTAGAATTTTATCATTAAAGAAGCTCATGAAGTCATTACTACTGAGGTCTATAGGAATACATGGCTCAACAGAGCTGTGACTCTCTGTCAGCCTGGCTACAGTGCTGAACAGAAACCTGGGGTTGTTCTTATTTTCCTCTATTAATGATGAGTAGTAGCCTGCTCTGGCATTACGGAGGGCCTTCCTATAAATTTTGAGACTATCTTGCCAGGCTAAATGTGATTCTTCCAGATTGGTGGAACGCCATTTCCTTTCAAGTTTTCGCGATGTTTGTTTTAATTTGCGGGTTTGCGGGTTATACCATGGAGCTAACCTCCTGTTTTATTATCTTCTTTTTTAGAGGGGCGATAGAGTCGAGTGTTATTCGTAGTGAGCCTGCAGCACTATCAACAAGATGATCAATTTGGGAGGGACTAAAGTTAGCATAGGAGTCATCTGTTACATTGAGACATGGAACTTAATTAAATGCCGATGAAATTACTTCCTTAAATTTAGCTACAGCACTATCAGATAGACATCTAGTGTAGGAATGTTTGCCTAATGGCGTGTAGTCCAGTAATAGGAATTCAAAAGTTAATAAAAAATGGTCTGATAAAAAAGAATTCTGTGGAAAGATTATTAGATGTTCAATTTCAATGCCATAAACAAGAACAAGGTCGAGGGTGTGGTTAAAACAGTGAGTGGGTTTATGTACACTCTGACAGAAGCCAATCGAATCTAATAATGAGATAAACGCAGCACTAAGGCTATCATTTTCTACATCCACATGAATATTAAAATCACCTACAATAATTTGTTTTAAGGACTAAACCTGATAAGAACTCTGAGAATTCAGATAAAAAGTCAGAGTACGGTTCCTACTTCAACCCACAGCTCAACAAAAAGAAACATATTGATTGCTTTATATTGTCTGTGTATCACATTGTATGTGAGTCTAAGGTCCTCCGCAGGATTGTAATGGCAGTGCACAAATCAAATCAACATCAAACAAATCAAAGTGATAAGATGAAGCAGATAAATAAAATCTACATCTCAATTTGTGGAAAGTCATAACATCATGTGTTATTATATCTGAAATGTGTAATCCTTTCTTTATCCTTCCTATTTTATACCTACAAGATATGAACAGATATTTCATTGAGTGTTGCCATAGTTACCTTGGTGAAACGTAATTTAGAATGAATGTTAATTTTTCTGGTTTCATTTCTAAGGCTTTACATCACAATCCTTTCAGAGAGAAAGTGATTCCAGACTGCATCATCATAAACCATTGAAGTGTAACAGTGTGTGACTCCCTCTAGTGGACGTTGTGCAGTATTCTGTTGTCTTTGCTCCAAAGGTTTTTGTACAGAGTTTTGGTGTTTCCTGTCACTGTGGGCTGCAGAGCACAGTAGTACACAACAGAGTCAGACAGCTGAAGCTTCTGGATCTTCAGAGGAACTGACTTATTCTTGATTGCAGCATTAAATCTGTCTTTCTGGAACTCTGGAGCATTAAGTTCTGTTCCAGTCGTATCACGTCGCAAAATGAACTTGGGAAAATCATGAACCTCCTGTTTGTACCAGAACAGGTAGGGAAATGAATCACTTGTCTCAAATGCGCAATCAAGTGTAACTGTCTCTCCTTCAGTAGCAATGACATCTCCTGTTGGCTGGATCACTCTGTCTTCTCCTTTGCACTCTGGGGAAGAAGAGAACATGCAGAGGAAGAGATGAATCAATAAAGATGATTGATTAAAGGAGAACAATCAGTAGGTTTAAAGAGTTACCTATCCAGAGAGTCAAAATCAGGATGTTTCTCAGCCAGTGTTTCATGTCTGCAGTGAGAGGGGAGGAGAGAGAGGAAGAACATTGATACTCTGATGGATCTGGGCCTTCACATCATTGGTCCTTCCTCTTTATCATCTGTTGAGGAACTCTCAACATTTACATCTCATTTACATTTCAGCTGTTTAGTTGATTCTCTTATCCAGAGCAGCTCATAATGAGCAGCTTGATCCTGTTACAACAAAGTTTCTTAAACCATTTATCCACCCTGGAATGATGATGAAATCATCATCATGAATATCTATAATCTGTATTTGTCTTATCATCAGTGATAGTAAAAGAAACTCTGGAGAAAAAAGATTTCCTTGTCGAGTGCTTTGGTCTCAAAGATAATCATAATGAGTCACACCATGAACTGGATTAGTTGTGTTACATTAATAAGTGGAGAAATATTATATCTTGTCAGTAAATCATCCCAGCCAATAGAAAACGTTCCCACAACATTGGTTAATGTTACCTACAAGTTCTAATAATGTTTTAAAGAAAACGTTTTAATCTAATGTTCAAAGAATGTTTTAAGGGAGTTTATAATTTCAAATAATGTTCCTATAAGGTTAAATGTTAACCAAGACTTTATGTTCTAACTGCAACATTCTCAGGATGTTTTGGGGACGTTATTGAGGGAGCAGATTGTAGAACATTCTTTTATAATAACATTCCCACAAAGGCCAGTTCAGACCAAAGATTCGCGACGAGATGAAACCGTTTTAGATGGCGTCGCCTGTGACTCAGCTTGTCAAGTCGCCAGTGGCTGGTTTTAGAATGCAAGGCACATCACAGCCAATCAACAATTACAAACACTCAAGTTGTTATAGCTTTCTCATCAATTAAGTATAGCCTACTTTCTTTATTACACTGATTTATTAATACAGTAATAAAATAATGTACTAAATGACTAATGGAAAAGCAAGAGGAAGAAAAATAGAATAGCCTACAGTTGTTAAGGTAGAGTCGGGAGGATACTTTTAATTTAGTTTAATTATTGAATCTGCCCTCTTTTCTCTTGTAAAACTGTCAGTCATGTAACTTCTTCTGTCTATGGGCTGTAGCTCAGCTGTCGCCAAGAAGTGCAGCGTTACCATCAGCCATTCCGCTAGTGAAATGCTGTCTCAATAGTTAGTGTTTTCTCTGCTGATTAGACATGACACCAACTTCTCTAAACGACAGAACTGCTCCGGGAATAGACAGGAGAAATTGACAAAAGAGGGGAGATCTCCTGTCTCAAGTTCACAGCATAAATTTGCAGAAGCCCCCTGGGTATTCCGTTGATGCACCCAGGGACGGCTCCAAATTCTCGACCCTCTCATTTTTTATTTTTTCGCCATCTCATCAATACTAAAAATGCAACTGTAGCAAGTAACTCACTATCATTATCGTCATTCATACTTTAAGACGCTACAAATTATATCCAGCTTCAAAAAACGCCTGAAAAGCAGACAGTTACAATGCAAGTACAGAGAGTCGTTGCTATGGAAACGATACGCCGTCTCGTCTAGTCGCTTTGGTGTAAACTGGCAGGTTTCAGGACGTTGCAGACCGGCGTGTTGCAAGTAGTTGCAAGTTTCAACTCGTCTCGTCGTGAATCTTTGGTCTGAACTGGGCTTTACATGATAACAAGGGAAGAAAAGATGATGATGATTTTATAAAATATTCCTGTAATGTCATATGTTAACAAAGGTTTCCCTGCAACATTCTAAGGATGGTTTGGGGATGTTTGGGCGTAACAGGGGTTGTCGTTATCTGCTGCAATAATATGCAATGGAGAACTCCAGATAACAGCAACAGCAGTGAGTGATGTAGGCTATTATTACGTGGCTAGTTAGCTTAGCTTCAGCAGACCTGCAACCTATTCCTTGTTATTTAGCAGCGGTGCACCAACACATAAATAGTAAATAGACAAATATTACTTTCTCGGTTCTTCCTGTTTTAAAGATTAAAGGCACAATCACTTTTTCCAACTAGGCTATAGTGGAACACACTAAAATGTGCGGTTTGAGAATGTCGACTTTATTTGGGAAGTTTTACCTGAGTGGTTTATACATTGTAAGAATGTTACCACAAAACATTGATATAATGTTTTTAAAGCACGTTATCGTGCTCTAAACTAATAACATTCTGGGAACATTAAAAAACTTGCTGCTGAAAACGTTTGAAGAATGTTAGGACGTAATGTTCTGACAATGTTATCAAAAGCATTTTAAGAATGTTTTTAGAAAACTGGACTTCTGTTGATACCAGCAGAGGTTCTCCACAGAGCCTGAATAGTTACAGGAGAGAAAAGAACAAGGATATATCTCACCATGACATTTCAATTATTTTTAATTTAGTTTAGTATAAAAAGTTAAAACATTCAAAGACATAAAAGTGTTTTTTCATGTCTGCCATCTCCTTTAACATCTTGCTACATCTGTTGAGTACTTACCAGTCTGAAATGTGAACATCGTCATCCAAACTAAAAAGAGCTGCATTATTTTCACTTGTACTGAATGAACAACAGAGAACGCAGCAGCTCTTCACTTCCAAAATGAAGCCTTTCATATTCAGTTGTGTAGCTCCTCCTCTTGCTGTGCTCTGTTTACATTGAGGCTGATGGAAGCTTTAGAAATGACAGTGATGCTGCAGTCATCATCATCCAAGAAGGTCAGGCTGAAGGAGGAATCTGCACAAGATTCATCTGAATGAATCTGGAGAGAAACGACTTTCTGAAATATATAAAATCCTCAACTGCATACTGTACAGAAATTCTAACTGATGTTTGTGTGAAACCTGTAAACTTACAGGTTACAGCTTTTTCTGTCCCAGTGTCAGCAGTGTTTTTGGTGTGACAAGAACTTCACTCCTGTTCATTTTCTATGTGATGTGAGTGATTGGCTTCTCAAAGCATCGTCACCTGCAGCGTATGATGCCTCTACACACTGGCTGTGTTTTGATGCACGTTAACTGTCTAGAAAAACACAGGTTTTATCACATTTACTCCCAGATCAGCACATCACAGCTACTGTACTCTGACTACTGCTTCTGACTGCATGGTGTGACAGGCATGTGTGCTACTGGCATTGTTCAATAATGTAACTCAATACAGTCAGCAGAGTTTCACTGTCAACCATCTTCAAGTGTAGCAGAGAGAAGGAGGGAAGTGATGGAGGAAGAAAAAGTGGCAACAAGGAGGCACATAATGTCTCAGTAGTGACAAGCATCTTGAAATCTTTGTACAAACCAAAAGACAGAAAAATGATTAAAGTTGCAATTAAGAAAACTTTTTATTGTCAAATAATCTGTTGCTTATTTCTTTGATTAATTGTTTTAATGTTTTATAATGGTCTTGTGTTTGAAGCATCATACAGCTGGTTTGTCATTGATGTGGATTTGCTGCTCATGTGAATCTTTGCCACTTATCGTCCCTGATGGCTCACTACGTTCCGGCTTCCCTCAACACGGGGGCAGACAGGATGTCCCGGGGGGGTCCGTTGGGGAAGGAGTGGAGCCTCTCCTCGGAGGTGGCAGCTCTGGTCTGGCTGCGGTTCGGACTACCGGTGGCCGACCTTTTTGCGGCTAGAGAGAACGCTCTGTGTCCGTTATGGTTCTCTCTGAGGCCGACGGACGCTCCCCCACTGGGGGTGGATGCATTGGCTCATCCACATTGGCCTCACGGTCTGCTGTATGCTTTCCCGCCATTGAGGCTGATGATGCAGTTGCTCCACAGGATCCGGATGCAGCACTTGGTCGTGATAGTGGTGGTGCCGGACAGTCCCGGGGCCCGGTGGTTTCCGGCTCTGGTCCAGCTAGTGGAGGCAGGCCCGCGGCCGGTGCCAGATCGACCCACGGCTCTCTGGCAGGCAGGGGGCTCCATCCTCTCGCGCCCGGTTCTGGGTCACCGGCTCTTGGTCTGGAGATTGAGAGGGTGAGATTGGAAGGCTTGGGCCTTCCGGCCGCCGTTGTCTCTACGATTCAACATGCTCGTGCTCCGTCCACTGTAAAACTCTACGCATCACGATGGCGGCTGTTCACAGGTTGGTGCGAGGCCAGGGACCTCAGGCCCAGCTCTTGTTCCCTGCAGGACGTTTTGGGTTTCCTGTAGGGGTTGTTTGACAGCGGTCGTGCGGCGGCCACTGTAGCTGTCTTTGCGGCAGCTATTACGGCTGGCCACGAGGAGTTCGGTCGCTTCACAGCCCGGAGTCACCCTTTAGTTAAACGCTTCTTACGGGTGGCTCATCGGTTGCGGCCCCCTGTTCGACGCCTGGTTCCCCAGTGGGACCTTTGGACGGCCTGGCAGGCCCACCGTCCGAGCCATTGGAGCAGGCAGATTTGGAGGCCCTGTCAATCAAGACGGCGCTCTTGCTAGCCTTGACCTCGGCAAAGAGAGCAGGAGACCTGGGGGCCTTGTCTGTGCATACTGATTGCATGTCAGTCAGTGATGACGGGGAGATGCTGGAGCTGCGTCCGAACCCGTCTTTTCAGCCGAAGGTCATTACCGCCTCTTTCAGGTCTAGGGTTGTTCGCTTGAGAGTTTTTTTTTTTTTCCCCCGCCGCACGCGTCGGCGGACGAGAAACGGCTTCATACGTTGTGCCCGGTGCGCGCGGTCTGCATCTATGTTGAGCGCACTGCGGGTTTTCGGCGATCTGATCAGTTTGTCTGCTATGGTAGTCGGGCTCAGGGGGCTCCACTGTCTTCACAGCGACTAGCCCATCTACTCTAGATGGAGGTTCAGCGTAACAATGCCTGATCAGCGGCTGTCATCGCAGCCTGGCACAAGTCTCCCCGGTGGGTGGCACTCGACCGGGGAACTACTGTGTACAGGGATAGTGGCTTAGTGGGTTCGGCCCAGCTGGGAGTACATCTCATCCCTACGGCCTTCGCCTCGGTTTTAACCAATAGTGAAGCCCGTTAGAGGGTGGAGCACGTACGACATAGAAATAAAGGTTACCTGGTGTAACCCCAGTTCTATGAGTACGTGCGAGGCCCTCTAACTACCAGCCCAGCTGGCCCTGGTGGCGGTTGCTGAGTCTTCAAGGGAAACGAGCAATGCGCGTACTGGGGTTTTGTAGGGAAGGGGACTACCTCCTGATTGGATGGTGAGTGCATGAACTTTGACTCAGGTGCCGAGGCGGAGCCTCGAGGGGATGAACCAATAGCGAAGCCCGTTAGAGGGCCTCGCACGTACTCATAGAACTGGGGTTATACCAGGTAACCTTTATTTTGTTCTGTTCAGTTCCTGCTCTTGTTTCTCTTTAATTATCTTCACCTGCCCCTGATTCCCTCGTTAGCCTTTCCCTATAGATACCGGTCCCCTTTCTTTGTTCTTGGTCAGTTAATTGTTTTTCTCTGAGTTTCAGTTTTCTTGGTTCCCTGTGTGTGGTTTCCTGTGTTCCTGAATGTAAGTTTTTGTTTTTAATAAATCATCATCTGCACCAGTCTGCCTGTTCTGTCTGAGTTGGGGTCCTTCCCCTGCTGCCTGTACGGCAAACCCTGACACCCACAGCTTTTCATTAGCAGCTGTAACCACAGTGACTCTGATAAAACAGGAATTAGCAGAATCCATCTGATATGAAGCTGTGGTTTGAATACCACTTCCCTCCTCTTTGAAGAGTAGTCAGATATCTGTATTCAGGTTTTTGTACAGCCTCTTCTACCCTTTGTATCACTGTGTTTCTAGAGCACAGTAGTAGAGAGCTGTGTCTGCCAGGGTTAGGCTGCTTATGGTCAGTTCAGTTGAAGTTGGTGTTGTTTTAGATTGATACCGTTTATCAGGGATATAATTTTCACTGCTCCGTGATTTTGCTCCTTTCCAGAGTATAAACTGAGGTGCCTGAAGGTCAGAATGATGTCTGTACCAGTGAAGGTGAGGAACACTTGATGTTGTCTCATATTTACATCTGAGTGTGACAGATTCTCCTTCTCTTTCACTGACTTCATCTTCTACAGGAGAGATTGTGTCTCCAGCTATTAGTCCTGGAAAAAGTAGAGAAGATGAAGTCATTAGACTAACATTGTTCATGAGGCTGAGAGGAGAAGACAGTGGAAAATATCAAGTGTGCAGTGTTACTCTGTGGACAGAAACAGCTCAACTGTTCAGAGATTTCTGCTCTGAACTCCAGTTTACATGAATCTTTAGAAAATAATAAAGAACTGTTGTGCTTTCTATCTTACCAAAGAAAAGAGCAGCAAGAATAATCCACAGCCAATGTTCCATCTGTACAACAAGGTTTAAATCAACAGGAGAAACTATCTATCTAAATCTAAATCTAACTAAATCTTTAATCAGATCAAATATTGTTCTCATTATTACATGTGTGTCACATCTGAGGGCTTATCAAATCATGAGAGTCCTTCACATTTGCCTCTGTCAAATCCTCCCTCTATAGTTTCATGGTTGATCATTTTGTTTTGTATTTTAAATGATTTTTGGATCATGCTTGTTTTACCAAAGTTTTCATTTCCAGACTGGATCCTATATATTTCCCAGATGCTAAGTCAGAACCTTGACATCATGTCTTTTTTACAGAATGGACATTTTAATCATTTTCTCCTTAAGAATCAAACAGCAGTGGAGAGAAAGGACTCCCTTGGTGGAGGCATCCCAGCTGTTTGATTGGTTGTCAGAGGATTTGCTTTGATAGTCTCTCATTTATACAAACAATGGCTCATTTTATACAGTTACCATCCAACAACACTTAGGTGTCATCATTTTGTGTGACGTGATTCAGAAACACTTCAGAACTGATAATAATATCTTCTAAGATATGACCTGGTTATACACTTAGATATATTTTAGTTTTCCTCCTTAATGAGATGACATCCTTTGAAAAACTATTCTTCATTCAAAATGGCTACTTCCTATTTTAGCTCTTCTCAAAATATTTTATATCTGTAAGATTTGAGAAAATATTTCACAGACTGTTGCCATGGTTACCTTGTTGTAATTCAATGTTCAGAGTGAATAGGTTGCAAGTGGTTTCATTTCTATAGCTTTAAAAAACAATCCTGTCTGAGAGTAAAGTGATTCCAGACTGCTTCATTATAAACCATTGAAATGTAACAGTGTGCGACTCCCTCTAGTGGACGTTGTGCAGTATTCTTTTGTCTTTGCTCCAAAGGTTTTTGTACAGAGTTTTGGTGTTTCTTGTCACTGTGGGCCGCAGAGCACAGTAGTACACAGCAGAGTCTGTCAGCTGAAGCTTCTGGATCTTCAGAGGAACTGATCTTGAGGTGGAATGCAGTGTGGATGAAAATCTCTCCCTGTACTCGTCTGCTGTGTTTCCTTCGTCCTGTTTAAAGCGGCTCAGTATGAATTTGGGGCTGTTGTTTCCATCCTGTTTGTACCAGAACAAAGTTACTGAGTAACTTGTCTCATATGTGCAATCAAGTGTAACTGTCTCTCCTTCAGTAGCAATGACATCTCCTGTTGGCTGTATCACTCTGTCTTCTCCTTTACACTCTGGGGAGGAAGAGATGAATCAATAAATATGATTGATTAAAGGAGAACGATCAGTAGGTTTAAAGAGTTACCTATCCAGAGAGTCAGAATCAGGATGTTTCTCAGCCAGTGTTTCATGTCTGCAGTGAGAGGGGAGGAGAGAGAGGAAGAACATTGATACTCTGATGGATCTGGGCCTTCACATCATTGGTCCTTCCTCTTTATCATCTGTTGAGGATCTCTCAACATTTACATCTCATTTACATTTCAGCTGTTTAGCTGACGCAGCTCATGATGGGGGTCTTGAACCTGCAAACTTTCTGTTACTGGAAGGTCTTTTTAGCCATGCTAGCATCATGGCTGTAAGGATGGCAACTGCTTCCTGACAGTTTGTAGATGGGCTGGTCGGTTGGTCCACCACTTTGGTCCAGACTGAAATATCTCAATGTCTTCTGAATGGATTGATATGACATGTTGTATAGACATTCATGGTCCCCAGAGTTTGAATCCTACTGACATTGATGATCCTCTGAGTTTTCCTCTAGCGCCACCAGCAGATTCACATTTCTGTTCTTTAGTAAAATATCTCAACATCTATTGGATGGATTGTCACTCTATTCGTATCAGACATTCATGCTCTCCTCAGGATGAAGTGTAAAAACTTTGGTGATCCTCTGAGTTTTTGTCAAATTTGAATTTGTGCACAACTTTATGACAAAACTAATAAACTAATGACAGCTGATGTTAAGATGAGGCTTCAGCAGCTCAGCAAAGAAACAATGTCCAGGGAACCAATAGGGGGGATTTTTGTACTAAAAGGACTCGAACTTTCGACGATCTCCACCTGATTTATCTAACTCAAACTGCTGAAGCCCCATATTAACTTAATTAACTTAACTTAAACTTTGGAATATATTTTTGTACAGAACGAGGACTATGGATTTTTCCCCCATCACTTGTATGGAATTCACATTACACTGTAAAAATTAAAGGATACTCGAGGCTCCATTTAGGGTTCCTCAGTTTGCCACACTGGCGGAACCCTTTTGGGAGCCTCCAGGAACCCTTTTAAATACATCAGTTCTCTGAGGCACTTGAGGAAAAAAGGATTCTTTGAGGAACCCAGCATGGTCTGGAACCACTTAGGATGCTTCAAAGCACAATTTCCTTACTGTCTGAGGTTCCTCAAGGAACTTCAGCTCATTTGGGGGTTTGAGGCCTCTTATTATTATTATTATTATTATTATTATTGTTATTATTACTACTACTAAACCAAAAGATTACAACACCAAATAAAATTTAATTCAAAAATAATTTATTCAATGTTTTTTTCTGTAATACATTACAAATTTAAAGAATACAATAAGGTGTCCAATTAATAACATAAAAAAGCATTAAATAAATAACAAATTACACAATAAATAATCAATAAATAAACAAATTTGCAAAAGCAGTACAGAAATTACTTTAAAATAAAATGTTGATAATGGATTATTTAAGTTCTTTGTCAAGTAAAAATACATTTCATTGTTACAGATTCACAAATGCTAAGAATTGTTTTTCACAGATTTGTTTCCTCTCTCTTCTATAGTTCAGTAACAGCTTAGCTCCTCCCTGAATCTCTCCGTCTCCTCGTTCACACCTTTCCAAGACCAGTTGGGTCATGCTTGTGCAAGATGTTGGTAAAATGATTAGATATTAGATGAAATTTGTACTGTTGCCTTTTGAAAATCAGTTGGCAACACAGTAAACAGAGAAAATATGTGTGAATTAAAGTGATTATTGAGTAATATTTGTCTAATTTGTCCTCAGAGCCAAACTGTCAGGTTGTATAAACCAGTTTATATTTTAGGAATAAAACCACAGTGAAGAGAGAGGACACACTTGGTGTTTGTCTCTCAGCTCTTAGCTCAGTAGTTTTATGGTTTGTTGTGTGATTCTCTCTGAAAGTTTGACAGTGTGACTCCCTCTAGTTGACGTTGTGCAGTATTCTGTTGTCTTTGCTCCAAAGGTTTTTGTACAGAGTTTGGGTGTTTCCTTTGTGGGCTGCAGAGCACAGTAGTATACAGCAGAGTCTGTCAGCTGAAGCTTCTGGATCTTCAGAGGAACTGATCTTGAGGTGGAAGTCAGTGTGGATGAAAATCTCTCCCTGTACTCGTCTGCTGTGTTTCCTTCGTCCTGTTTAATGCGGCTCAGTATGAATTTGGGGCTGTTGTTTCCATCCTGTTTGTACCAGAAGAGATAATTACTTGTTGAACTGCTGTTATATTGACAGCCAAGTGTTACTGCCTCTCCTTCAGTAGCAGTCACATCTCCTTTATGTTGCAGCACGTTATCATTTTGTGCTCTGCATTCTGTAAAACAGCAACAAACAGTATCAGTGTGCTGTGAAAGAGTCATGTCAATGTTGGACTGATATCAAAGAAACAGAGTTGTGTTCATACCGAGGCACATAGCAGCCAGCAACACTGAGATCAACAGAGGCATCATATCTGCAGTGCTGAGTACCTGTGAGCTACAGCAAGTATAAAGACGGCTGTGATCTCTCTGCTTAGTCTTCATCAACACTAAGTTGGTGGATTAGAAGGAGGAGCCTGATCACAGTGACAGGGCTCATTCACAGCCCTGTGTTATTCCCCCCACTGACAACTTTACACTAAACAGTTTCTCCCTTTCTGCCTTAACTTGTCTTGTATGCAGTCATCATTGGACATTTCAGCTGACATGTTTCTTGTTTTACAACTGGTGCAGACTCTTTATTCCCCGACATATAAAAGGTGCTAATAGTTGTGAACCTGCTACGGCCCCTTTAATATTTCTCATCAGAAAGACTGCAGATGAACTGAGAATGAATATTTGAACACCGTGATGTTTTCTGTTATTTTCAGAATGTTTTTTCTTTTGAATGTAAATTGACAGTTTAGTATGTTTTGCTCCTCTGCAGCCGTGAGAGGTCAAATGCAAAGAATGTGGAGTTGTTGTGGAAGCTTCAATCAGCTAATTCTTAACTTGGTAAAAACTTCAGCTGTTAAAAAGTGATTCTACTGAGTTTTTCTGTGGAGTTTGACGTCTGGAGAATGAGTTAAAGTAGTTATATATTTGTGTCAGTGTCTATTCAGGATGTATCAACATTTTTCAGAGGATATTGAACAATGGAAGGAGCTCATTGTGACCTCGTCACCCACAGGGTTCAACGAGGATTTGGAAGGAAGTCAGTGTCCATTTATATGTTTTCATGGTGTTTGCGTTTGAAGCATCATACAGCTGGTTTGTCATTAATGTGGATTTGCTGATCATGTGAATCCTCCCACAGTGTTTCATTAGCAGCTGTAACCACAGTGACTCTGATAAAACAGGAATTAGCAGAATCCATCTGATATGAAGCTGTGGTTTGAATACCACTTCCCTCCTCTTTGAAGAGTAGTCAGATATCTGTGTTCAGGTTTTTGTACAGCCTCTTCTACACTTTGTATCACTGTGTTTCTAGAGCACAGTAGTAGAGAGCTGTGTCTGCCAGGGTTAGTCTGCTTATGGTCAGTTCAGTTGAAGTTGGCGTTGTATTAGATTGATACCGTTTATCAGGGATATAATTTTCACTGCTCCATGATCTTGCTTGTAGTATAAACTGAGGTGCCTGAAGGTCAGAATGATGTCTGTACCAGTAAAGGTAAATATAGGTGTCAGATGTCTCATATTCACATCTGAGTGTGACAGATTCTCCTTCTCTTTCACTGACTTCATCTTCTACAGGAGAGATTGTGTCTCCAGCTATTAGTCCTGGAAAAAGTAGAGAAGATGAAGCCATTAGACTAACATTGTTCATGAGGCTGAGAGGAGAAGACAGTGGAAAATATCAATTGTACAGTGTTACTCTGTGGACAGAAACAGCTTAGCTGTTCAGAGATTTCTGCTCTGAACTCCAGTTTACATAAATCTTTAGAAAATAATAAAGAACTGTTGTGCTTTCTATCTTACCAAAGAAAAGAGCAGCAAGAATAATCCACAGCCAATGTTCCATCTGTACAACAAGGTTTTAATCAACAGGAGCAACTAGCTGATGTTCAACATTCAGTCTGAGAATTGTTCTCTTCACAGCAGCACTTATTATTGACAGAATGGTTGAACACAGTGCAGAAGTAGTGCACCGCCTACTTGATAATGTCGCCCTCTAGTGGAGGTAAAACGTTCAGTACAACAGTGTGGGAAAAAAAGGGCTTCCAGCAGCTTGTCAGTGTGTCAGCTTGTGTTTTTGTACAGACACTGTGGGTTTGCTGTCACTGTGGGCCTCACAGCACAGTAGTACAGAGCAGAGTCTGTCACTGCAGCAGAGGAGATCTGCAAATCCATCTGGGTTTTATCCTCACTCACTTTAACAGACAGTCCAGAGATTGGATCATTAAATTTTGTTCCTGTTCCTGAATGAGAGATGAGGAACTCTGGTGGTTTTCCTGGATATTGTCGATACCAGTAAAACTCATCACTACCAGTTGCTTGTTTGGAGTATTTGTAGGACAGAGTAACAGTGCTGCCTTCTAAACTGGACTCTTCATTCTTGTCTGGAGTGAGTTCTTCACAGCTGACACCTAAAGGAGAAAATAACTCTGTTATTTCATGTTGTTAAAGACTCAATAAATGATTCAGATTCAGATGTTATTGGAATTAATCTTTTCTGTGCGGCATAATTTAACATGCCTGTTACAATGGAAATAAACAGTAGAGAAAATGCACAATGATCTAATGACAGCATGTTAAATAACGGTAATGTTTATGGTTTGTCTATTGATCTCTGCTGAATATGGAAGTTCCACTCTCTTCTATAGTTCAGTAACAGCTTAGCTCTTCCCTGAATCTCTCCGTCTCCTCGTAACTCTGTATTTTCACTTCTCTCAGTTACACTTCTTCTACCTTCAACTCTGGAAATGACTCTGATGCTTCCATCACGGTAACTTCATGTAACTTCCTCCATTACTCAGTACTTGTCGTCAGCTTGGATTAACTGCAGTTTCAGTGTCATCTAGTTGCCAACCAGAATCAGGCCACAGAAGCAGTAAAAATGCTATTGACGCTTCAAACTCCCTCAGCAGCATCATCCAGTTATTAGCTGATTATCGGTATGTTCAGAATTTTCCAAACACAACATAGTTAAAGACTCTACGTCTGTGTTGCATTATCACCTCATCACATCTCTGAAGTCGTGTATTTACAGTAGCAATTAACTGGCAACATGATGCTACAAACTTTTCAGTCACCTCTCAAGCTTACAGGTGGTGAGTATTTGATAGTGAAACGACATTTTCAGACGAATATTACTGCAAACAAACAAAACCCACATCTGGATGCTGAGATCAAGTCTAGTTTGTTAGTACACTCCAATATCACGTACAGTGTTTAAATAAGTTTTACATCCAACATCATCAGAAAGTGAAGACTCCCTTTACTTTCCTGCATTAACATGTAAGAAAAATGGTTGAAACAAGTCCAATATGAGAATTAAAGGTCCAGCATATTAAGTCAAGTATCAGTTCTTCACACCATTACAATTTAGCAAGTTAAACTAAAGGTCAGCTTGGGTAGCTGTGGATCAGGAGGTAGAGCCAGTTAAAAGGTTGGTGGTTCAATCCCCAACTCCTCCTGTCCACATGCTGAAGTGTCCTTGAGCAAGACACTGAACCCGTTTCCTGGCAGCTCCGCCTTCATCAGTGTGTGTGTCTGTTTGGGTGATGGAGACGCTCATCATGAAAGGCCTTGGTATAAATAGCGTTATGCAATGCATTTACCATCTAAAAGAAACAGAGAACATTATCTTTCATTCTTGAGATAACAAAGAGGTCAGTGTCTTAAGGTCATAGGAAACTCTAAGGAACATTGACAATACTTTATCTAAATAGTTAACATCGAACAATACCTTGTTATCATTAGTGCTTCAGGGTTATAAACACTTTGCTTCATTCGGTCTTATTTTATTTATGCTTCATTTCTCTTAAGTTTTTCTCATCAGTGCAAATAATCTAGACTATCATAAACCATTGAAGTTTAACAGTGTGTACAGCACAGTAGTACACAGCAGAGTCAGACAACTGAAGCTTCTGGATCTTCAGAGGAACTGATCTTGAGGTGGAAGTCAGTGTGGATGAAGATCTCTCCCTGTACTCGTCTGGTGTGTTTCCTTCATATTGTTTAATGCGGCTCAGTATGAATTTGGGGCTGTTGTTTCCATCCTGTTTGTACCAGAACAAAGTTGGACCTGAGTAACTTGTCTCATATGTGCAACCAAGTGTAACTGTCTCTCCTTCAGTAGCAATGACATCTCCTGTTGGCTGTATCACTCTGTCTTCTCCTTTACACTCTGGGGAAGAAGAGAACATGCAGAGGAAGAGATGAATCAATAAACATGATTGATTAAAGGAGAACAATCAGTAGGTTCAAAGAGTTACCTAGCCAGAGAGTCAGAATCAGGATGTTTCTCAGCCAGTGTTTCATGTCTGCAGTGAGAGGGGAGGAGAGAGAGGAAGAACATAGATACTCTGATGGATCTGGGCCTTCACATCATTGGTCCTTCCTCTTTATCATCTGTTGAGGAACTCTCAACATTTACATCTCATTTACATTTCAGCTGTTTAGCTGACGCAGCTCATGATGGGGGTCTTGAACCTGCAAACTTTCTGTTACTGGAAGGTCTTTTTAGCCATGCTAGCATCATGGCTGTAAGGATGGCAACTGCTTCCTGACAGTTTATCGATGGGCTGGTCGGTTGGTCCACCACTTTGGTCCAGACTGAAATATCTCAACATCTTCTGAAGGGATTGACATGAAATGTTGTACAGACATTCATGGTCCCCAGAGGATGAATCCTACTGACATTGATGACCCTCTGAGTTTTCCTCTAGCACCACCAGCAGATTCACATTTGTATTCTTTAGTGAAATATCTCAACATCTATTGGATGGATTGTCACTCTGTTCGTATCAGACATTCATTTTCTCCTCAGGATGAATTGTAATAACTTTGGTGATCCTCTGACTTTTCATGAATTTTTAATTTGTGCACAACTTTAATTTATGACAAAACTAATGAAAACTAATGACACAGCTGATGTTAAGATGAGGCTTCAGCAGCTCAGCAAGGAAACACTGTCCAGGGAACCAAACGGGGGGATTTTTGTACAAAGACGACTTTGCAAGATCGCCACCTGATTTATCTAACTCAGACTGCTGAAGACCCATATTAACTTCAAATAAACTTTGTAATACATTTTTGTACAGAACGAGGACTTTGGATTTTGTTCCCCATCACTTGCATGGAATTCACATTAGGAAATTATATTTTAAAGGCCAGTATGAACAGGAGGAATGGTTACAGCAAGAAACCTGTTTTAATGCATCTGACAAAGCATGTGATTGTTGTTTTAAGACAGAACTAAACACATGTTAATCTGTCTAGTTTGTCAGTGGATCATGTTGGCAGTGTCCACTTGGTGGCGCTGTTGTTCAGTAAAAGGAGGAGCTGAAGTGTGTAAATGTTCAGTGAGGAGCTGTCAGGTTTTTGTACAGAGACTGTGGGTTTCCTGTCACTGTGGGCCTCACAGCACAGTAGTACAGAGCAGAGTCTGTCACTGCAGCAGAGGAGATCTGCAGATCCACATGTTTTTCTCCAGACAGTTTAGTAGAGACCTTTGTGTCTGATTTCAAAGACTCTGCTGGTCTTGTAACATTAAGTCCTGAGATGTACAGGAGGAACTGTGGTGGTTTTCCTGGATGTTGTTGATACCAGAAGAAATGATCACTAGCAGTTATAGTCTTGGAGTATCTGTAGGACAGAGTAACAGTGCTGCCTTCTAAACTGGACTCTTCATCCTTGCCTGGAGTGAGTTCTTCACAGTTGACACCTACAAGAAACGATACATGTTGTTAATGAAGATGTTAAACTCTGATTGCCTGTTCCAGTGGTTTCTAGACAGCAAAATATTTATTCTTCCTGCTTTAACCTACCTTTTAATATGGTCAGAAACAAAGGAACAGTTACACAGTAATGCAGTGACAGCATCTTACAGACAGTATCTGTGTTCTGTATGGTTTAGATATCGAATGCATCTGACAGTGGGAGTCCTTCTCTGTTCTGCTCTTCTCTGACAGTGTTGCTCCTCCCTCAACCTATTTCTCCTCTCATATCACTGTATGTTATGTAAAATAATATTAAATATATTTTAGAGTTTAAAGCCCAAAACCATAAACCTCTGTTATTCTGGTGGGTTTTCTTTTTGTTTGTTTTGCTTTTGACACACTTCTTTTGCACAATCATCATCCAGTATATAAGGAATCTTGTCAAAGATATTCTCCAAAGCCTCATGGAGGCAGGATGTTTTTATTGGATTGGATAAGATTTTTGACTGTTCTGCCAAGAATTTCTCAAGTAATTATCATTATTTCAAAAAGGTTGTTCCTGTATCTTTATTACTGGTTGACAACCCCAACTTGTACTGGTGAAAACTGGTTTAGTCTATGGGTCGTATTATTGGTCTGGCACCGATCCAGCAGTCTCTCAGATGCAGTCGCAAAGGAGTTTTCCACCGGCAGTGCTTCATTAGCTCATGTGCCTGGTGATCTTTTCTCCAGCTCGCTTGTGCTGAGTTAGATACAGCGGCACAGCTGAGGTTGTGTTTATGTTGATCAGGTGGCGCACTGCAATGTTGGTACTCATTTTGGACTAAAACTGCACTTATTCCCCCCCGCTTAGGTGACTTCAAGGTTAAAGGTTGTGAAAATAAACTTAGATGTAAGCTTATAACTTATCATTTGTTCATATGTTAATCATCTATTCATAATCATTTGTTTGTATACTTATTAATATTTAGTAATTATATGCTTGTGTATTTACTTTAATTAGTTAATAGTCCCAGTTCTATTCTTGTCTCCAGTCTTGAACTTTCACTCAGTTTCATGTCTTGTGTGTGTGTGCTGAGCAACGTGACTCAACGTGAGGTCAAAAAGTCGGCGGAATACTATAAAAGCTGTTCTTGTATCATCTCTTGGAGATAGCTGATGACTTCTGATTGTCTGTCTCCTCTTGTACAATATAACTTTGTCAACGACCTGTAAGTGTTTCTTGTGTTTTGTTCAACTTAAGACCATAGGCAGTTTTTCCACGACAAAGTTCATTTATCATTTTACAACACAGGGTTGTACAGTGAAATGAAAGTTGTAGCTCCCTTCACACTACACACACACACACACACGGAGCACAAATATTTGAGACATTTTAGATAAAAACTTTTATTAGAATAGAATAAAAATAAAAACATTATATTGAAAACGCCAAGTTTTGCCAATATTGTTTTCAATACGTCACTGAATTCAGTCAGGGATATTGCAGAGGAAAGGCCACATGTTGAGTCAGTATTGCTCATTCAAATACTGTATTCAGTCTTTCTTCCAACCTGTTCTCAACATGCTGCGCTGCACCAGTTTTGTGCTACGTCCGATGGTCTCCAGAATACTAAAATGAGTTGGTCACACCCAGGAGTGCCAGGAGATTGCACTTGTGTGTTCGCCCAGTTTCAGAAAGAAATGGGGCCAGTTTTGTTGCTCTAAGCGTTTCATCTCAGTGTCCCTGGTTGCTTTCTACCAGTGGGGGCAGTAAAGAGGCAGGTCTTAAAAACCTACACAGAGTGTCTTTACCCTGTGTTTTCATTTAGACAGTGTTACCTGATCGTGCATGAAGTCATGTCTGGTCGATTCAGCTGAGACGTCTTCTGTTCTACAACTAAAGTGTATTTCTTTTGGATTGAAAATGACAGATTAGACATTGCTTTAAAGGTGAAATTTGTAACTTGTAGTTTTCTAGAGCAGTGTTAGGTCGACAGCAAAGATGGTGGAGTGTGTTTGAAAGCTGCTGTTGGTTTAAATCAACTACTTTTACTGTTCAACCGGTGAACTGTGGTACACTGGATATATGCTGTGGATTTTAATCCCTTAAAATATAAATTATTAGTATATTAGTAAATAGTTTGATCACCAGTTATTTATGTTTTTATTTGCTTTTTGTTTTCATGGTGTTTGTGTTTGAAGCATCATACAGCTGGTTTGTCATTGATGTGGATTTGCTGCTCATGTGAATCCTCCCACAGTATTTCATTGGCAGCTGTAACCACAGTGACTCTGATAAAACAGGAATTAGCAGAATCCATCGTGATGATATGAAGCTGTGGTTTGAATACCACTTCCCTCCTCTTTGAAGAGTAGTCAGATATCTGTGTTCAGGTTTTTATTTTTGTTCCTGTTCCTGAATGAGAGATGAGGAACTCTGGTGGTTTTCCTGGATTTTGTCGATACCAGAAGAAGTAATCAAGAGCAGTTGCTTGTTTGGAGTATTTGTAGGACAGAGTAACAGTGCTGCCTTCTAAACTGGACTCTTCATCCTTGTCTGGAGTGAGTTCTTCACAGCTGACACCTAAAGGAACAAATTTCTTGTTATTTCATGTTGTATGAATCATGTTGAATCACATACAGAAAACTTTGTAATGAAACTTTATCATGCAGAATGAAACATACCTGTTAGAATGGAAAGAAACGGTACACAAAGTACATAATCCAACGTCAGCATGTTGAATAAAGGTAATGTTTATGGTTTGTGTATTGAACTCTGCTGAATATGGAAGTTCCTCTCTCTTCTATAGTTCAGTAACAGCTTAGCTCCTCCCTGAGTCTCTCCATCTCCTCGTAGCTCTATATTTTCACTTCTCTCAGTTCCTCTTCTACCTTCAACTCTGGAAATAAGATAAGATAAGATAAGATAAGCCTTTATTGTCCCACAGCGGGGAAATTTTTAGCGTTGCAGCAGCCAGCAAAAGTGTCATATATAGAAATACAATAAAAATAAATAGAAAAATTGAAAAATAGTATAGACAGAAATAAATAATAGAGTGACTGAGTGCAGTTGTAAGTATGAACAAATAGATAAGATAAAAATATTGCACATATATAATATACATGTATATGAAAAATATTTCACAGAAACATATGAAGTAGATAACATCATGAATACAATATATGTATGAAGATAATGCACAGCAGTAGATGAAGTATAGTAGTGAATAGTCTGCACACTGACAGTCAAGTGTAGATTACCGGGAGCTGTACTGATTATAGAGTCTGACAGCAGCAGGCAGGAAGGACCTACGGTACCTCTCCTTCAGACACCACGGGTGGAGCAGTTCTGAAAGAGTGACATGTAGGGGGAAATATGATCTCTTTTTCTGGTTCTTGTCAGTAAACGTGCCGCAGCATTCTGGATCAGCTGGAGAGTCTTAAGGGGCTTATAGAGTTGCAATAATCCAGCCTAGATGTAACAAATGCATGGACTAGTTTTTCTGCATCCTTTTGAGACAGGATGTGCCTGATTTTTGCAATGTTATGTAAATGAAAAAAAGCAGTTCTTGAAGTTTGTTTTATGTGGGAGTTAAAGGACATATCCTGATCAAAGATAACGCCGAGATTCCTTACGGTGTCGCTGGAGGCCAGGGCAATCCCATCTGGAGAAACTATATCTTTAGATAATGTGTTTCGAAGGTGTTCAGGGCCAAGTACAATAACTTCGGTTTGGTCTGAGTTTAACATCAGAAAATTGCAGGTCATCCAGGTTTTTATGTCCTTAAGGCATGCCTGAAGTTTAGCTAATTGATTGGTTTCATCTGGCTTGATCGATAAATATAATTGGGTATCATCTGCATAACAATGAAAATGTATGGAGTGCTTCCTAATAATATTGCCTAAAGGAAACATATACAAGGTAAATAGAATTGGTCCAAGCACAGAACCTTGTGGAACTCCGTGACTGACTTTGGCGTGCATAGAGGATTCATCATTAACGTGTACAAACTGATATCGATCTGATAAATAGGATTTAAACCAGCTTAGTGCAGTACCTTTAATGCCAATAAAATGTTCTAGTCTCTGTAATAGAATGTGATGGTCAATGGTATCGAATGCAGCACTAAGATCTAATAAGACAAGTACAGACACAAGTCCTTTGTCGGATGCAATTAGAAGGTCATTTGTAACTTTCACCAGTGCTGTCTCTGTGCTATGATGCACTGTAAATCCTGACTGAAAATCCTCAAACAGCTTATTGTTGTGTAGAAAGTCACACAACTGATTGGCGACTGCTTTCTCAAGGATCTTAGAGAGAAAAGGAGGGTTAGATATAGGTCTATAATTTGACAAAACCCCTGGATCAAGAGTGGGCTTTTTAAGAAGAGGTTTAATTACAGCTACTTTAAAGGACTGTGGCACATAGCCTTTAAATAAGGACAGATTGATCATATCTAGTAAAGAAATGCTAACTAAGGGTAAAATTTCTTTAAGCAGCCTAGTTGGGATGGGGTCTAAGAGACACGTTGATGGCTTAGATGAGGAAATCATGGAAGTTAGTTGATTAAGGTTGATGGGAGAAAAGCAGTCTAAATGTACATCAGGTTTTACACTTGTTTCTAAGGTTCCTGTGTTAGAAGATAAGTCAATAGTTAGAATTTTATCATTAAAGAAGCTCATGAAGTCATTACTACTGAGGTCTATAGGAATACATGGCAGAAACCTGGGGTTGTTCTTATTTTCCTCTATTAATGATGAGTAGTAGGCTGCTCTGGCATTACGGAGGGCATTCCTATACATTTTAAGACTATCTTGCCAGGCTAAACGTGATTCTTCCAGATTGGTGGAACGCCATTTCCTTTCAAGTTTTCCTATGCATGAAGAAGACGTATCAGAGTGTCATTGTCATTACAGATAAACTATATCAGCCATTATACTGTATAATGTTGATTCCAAGTCATTTCAACTTAACTTACCTTGCCCTAACCCTTCTGTGTGGTTGAATGAATGCTTGATGGTCTAGTGCCATTCATTATAATCCAATTATAATAAATCTCAGGATGAGTGTACTGATCTCTCAAGTGTCCTGATTCCAAAATAGTAGTGCTGAAACAATTAATAAATAAATCAATTAATCGATCAACGGAAAATTATACGTCAACAATTTTGATAATCACTTTAAAGTAATCTACCAAGGAAAAGTTTAAACTACTCAAAAGTGAAGATCTGCTAATTTTCTCTGTTTCTTTGCAGCCCTTGATAATAGTGTCTGATTTTTAATGGCTGTTTAATAGTAGTCACACTTTGAATTACGGAGATTCACTGTACAATTTTTCAAACAACCACGTTTGTATGTTTTTCTCCAGTCAGATTTAATGTCAAAAGAAAAAGTGGCAAAAGAAAAGTTCAAAACCTGACATGGAAAAACACTGCAAACAAATATGGATGGACAGAGTAAGCAATCTGTGGAGACCTCAGATTACTGTAATGAAGGAATAAAGTAGAGCAGAGTGACACTGACAAGTGAATCGCACAGGAAGACAAGAATCCAGCATGCAACAGTGACCCATAAATGCCCTATTTCATCTCAACTATTAAATTGAACAATGGAAAGTTGGGGCACATTTAAGATCATCAGGAAGGTGGTTACATCTGTGTGTAGAATAGTAGTTGATAGCAACTTCACATTGTTCAGTTTTGACAAGAGGTACTGGTAAGCTGACTCCTTCCTAACGGTCTAAGGGACCTAGAGGTTTATACTATCCTGACATCACCACACCAATTTGCAATTTGCAAATGCAAACCTAATTGAAGTGCAGACCTAACTGCCTCTGAACACAATTGGATAGACCTACAACCAATCAGATCAATGAAACGTTTGACGTAGCGCTGAACGAATCCTGTACAGCAAACACATCTTTCTTGTCAACAAAAGCTTTAAGTGCAGTTGTTTGTTCTTCTTTTAGAGAAAATATACCGTACAGTTTGTTTAATTCTGACGCAATAGCAGATTCAGAACGCTCCACATCAGCGGCAGCCATCTTGGTTGTTTATGAAAATGTCTCAACGGCGCTCCTCTGTAGGCTACAGTCATCGTATCAAACCCGCCCCATTTTAAATAAGCGGTTGGGGGTTGGATAGAAATCTGTCTTAATGGGAGGGGGATCAGACTCATCTGCCAGAGCAGATAAATAATGTGCTCGCAGATTTATCTGGTTCCCAGGCTAGGTTTATAATCTTCAAGCAGATCAGAAATGTCTAGATGTGCTGTTGTTTTCCGATGGTCCTTTTGGGAAGACCATACAAGAGATTGTGACGATAGACCACTTTACTGGAGATGAAGTCATGAATGAGTTTCTCTAAATCTAAATACCTCTAATTCCTACTGATTGTTTGAGATGATAAAATGTTGATTAGTTATTGCCTTGATGTTGCTTTGGAAGCTCAGATTTGAGTCTATTGAAACACCAAGATTTCTAATGTGGGTTTTTGTCTATAGTTCTGGAATCAAGCTGAGAACTTCGTGTTGCCAAATACACCGACTTCAAGATTGTCTTTCTTTAACTGAAGATCATTTAATTGCATCCAGCTATTTACTTGCTCTAAGCACGTGGAATTTGGTATTATTT
>SEMN01001762.1:0-28861 GCA_005408345.1 Macquaria australasica | reverse complement strand
AACAACCTGCAGGATTCAGGACTGAAGCTGCTGTGTGCTGGACTACAGAGTCCACATTGTACACTGGAAACTCTCAGGTCAGGATTCATTAACCCATTCAACTGATGAAAATCTGATTTACATCAGCTGATAAACATCTAACGTGTAGCACTGATTGTAAATATTATTTGTCAAAGGACCTTTAACTAAACTTTTGCAATAATTTCTAGTCTCTGTCTGAATCATTAAATACCACATATGATTTTAAACTAAAATGTACCTGAACAAAAACACTCAAATAAAAACATCCAGCAAAGTATTCAGAGGAGGGTTCCTCAAGCTCTGGTTTCAGGCTGGAGAGCAGACTAGTTGCCTCTGTCTGGTGGCTACTTTGATATACCACTGTGAAGTCACATTGAAGATGAACTGTAATGACTTTGGTGATCCTCTGACTTTTCATCTAGCGCCATCATCAGGTCAACATGTTAATGTGTCCAACACTTTGGTTTATGACCAAATACCTGCAGAACTAAAGACATTCCCATCAGCCTCAGCTGCACTCTGTGTTTATTGCTAACTAGCTAATTAGCAAAAACTAAGATGGTGAACATGATAAACATTGTACCTGCTAAACATGAACATGCTAACATTGTCAGTGTGAACATGTTAGCACGCTGATGCTAGCATTTAGCTCAAAACACCCCTCTGTCAGTACAGCCTCACAGAGCTGCTAGCATGGCTGTAGCCTCTTTAGCATTTAGATCACAGTGACATGGTTACCGTTAGCTCCCTGATTCGGTCGTTGTATGTTTGAGTTATTTATTTGGAGACAGTTTCTTCTTGTATCTGACTGACACAGCAGGACCCTCAGGTGATCTGCCATGTGTGTTGTTTTGTGTGTTTGCAGGCTGTCAGGCTGTCTGATCACAGAGGAAGGCTGTGCTTCTCTGGCCTCAGCTCTGAGCTCCAACCCCTCCCATCTGAGAGAGCTGGACCTGAGCTACAACCATCCAGGAGACTCAGGAGTGAAGCTGCTGTCTGCTGGACTGGAGGATCCACATTGGAGACTGGACACTCTCAGGTATGAAGAGTCCTGCTGCAGCCACAGACCATCAGTCTGATAGAGTCTTTCTGCTTGATGGTGGATATGAGTGTTATATGAACAGTCTCACATGTAGGAAGCCTTTTTCCTTTGCTCACAACAGAAACACTGGTTGAACATTAAGGAGAAATTTGTGTAGGAGGTCTCCAAGGAAGCGGTTTCCTGCAGCTTAAGGCCGTTTTCACATTGAATCAGGCTTTGGTACTTTGACTTCTAAAATGATATTTCAGCACATTTTCATGCTTTCATGCCAATGTTTAGTACTCAGCAATAAATGCATTTCTTTACATTAAAGGAGAAATTGAAAAACAACAAAACAAGCATGCATTACAAAGAGAAAACTCAATGGCTCTCTTTGCTTAAACCTGGGCCCTATTTTTATTTTTATATCTTTATTTTTTACAATATTGGGGTCTAAATGACTAATAGTCACCAAAAGTTTTGGAGTTGGTCCAGTAGATCGTCTCTGCCGGCAGCCGTGAACGGGCTGCAATGGCTGCAACGTAATCCTTGCAGGCAATTGCGCCCGGGACAAGTCAGTCTACTAAAAACTGTTTGTTAAAGAGTAAGATCCTTTTTGTTTAAACAGAAACAGAAATTCTCGCTCTGAAATCTCACGAGAGGTTGAGTTGAAGAACAACAGTCTGAACCAGAGTCAGTGGCAAAAACAAGGACTTTTAGTGGACTTTTCACAGGCACAATTGCCCACAAGGATTACGTTGCAGCCATTGCTGTCACATCCCATTGTTTTGTGTCTGTGTTATGTGTGTTTCCTGTTTTATTTTGTAATTCTCACCTGTCTTGTCTGTTCACTTCCTGCCCTCGTGTCTCTGATTATCAACACCTGCCCCTGATTCACTTATTAGCCACATCCCTATATATACCGGTGCCCTTCCTTTGTTCTCTTGTCTTGTCATCTTTTTCCGTGTCTTGTTTCTGTCTTCCTGTCTGCCTACGTGTACCTCACGTAAGCTTATTTTTTGTGTTCAGTAAATCATTGAACTGCTCCCGTCTGCCTGCGCAGTCTGCATTTGGGTCCTTTTCCTTGCCGTCTGAACTACTCAGGGTAACAATTGCAGCCCGTTCAGTTCCCAGAACTGTCATTATTTCTGCTTTTAATGCCATCAAACATGACGTGTGCAGCACAGTGGAAACAGAAGTGATCCTGACAGTAATTATTACTGCTGTAATATACATCACAGATATCAGTTCAACACAAACCACAGTAACATGAACATGCACCAAACATCCCAACACATGAAATGATGCTGTTTGGATCACAGAGGTTTTGGAGGGAAACAGTCTGGGAGTCTCTGTCACTTGGTTTCATGGCAGAGGTCTGGAACCGAGGACTGCTTCTGAAGTGGGACTCTTAATGGAGCCGGGATCCTCCAGAAAGAGGTCTGTGTGTGTGATCAGATGTTGTCTTTGACACGCAGCAGCATCCTGTGGGTGGCTCTCAGTGTATGAGGAGAGTGGCAGAGGTGGAGCAGGGAGAAGCAGGCCGGATGCACATATTGTGTTGATGTGGATGAGAGGAATGTAAAGTCCATGTTTGCTGTGGAATATTATATCTTTCTAAAAGGTGAACTTGAAAACAGGGGTTTGTATCTGTAACTGTAGTTTTGCAGACTTGTACATTTAGTTTTCTGTCTGCAGACTCTGTTTTTCCAGTCTGTTCATTCATTCATTCATTCATATCGATGACTGAAACATGGACTCCGGCAGGTCTCCGCAACTGCCAGTAAGTCAACAAAACACATCAACTTGTGTCAGAAGTAACATGAACTTTTTTGGAAGGTAAAAACCCCAAAATGTTAGAAATGTTTTTAATAATGGGCCCAGTCAGCTAGCTAACGTTAGCCAGCCAGCTAACCAGCTTTAGTATAAAGTAAACTGTAACCAGTCCCTGTCTGTAGTGTTTCTGCTCACTATATACTGTATATAATATACTCTATTTTCTTACTGTTGTGTTGTTGTTACCTGACCAGGACGGCCCATTATTAAAAAATCTTACTGTATTTCTAAACATAGTTTTTTGTACCTTGTTGACTGACTGGTGTCACAGAGGCCTGGTGGAGTCCGTCTTTCAGGCTGGATCTCTTTAGAAACATACAGACAACCAGCTTGTGGACATGAAACGAACATCTTTGTACAAATTAAGATTCTAATGTGTGAAATAAAATACAATAAATTAAATAATCAAATGAAAAATATTAAAACATAAAAACGTCAATAAAAGTCAATGTAGCTTAAATCAGGGGCTACAGAGAATAAATCTTTAAAATATAACTGTTCAGGTGTTGGCCACCCACAGCTCCAACACCATCATCAAATTTGCTGACGACACGACCGTCATCGGCCTGATCACCGGCGACGATGAGACAGCCTACAGAGAGGAGGTCAGAGCCCTGACATCTTGGTGCCAGGACAACAACCTCCATCTCAACGTCAGCAAAACAAAGGAGCTGATCGTGGACTTCAGGAGGAGGCAGAGTGAGGAACACGCCCCCCTCTCCATCAACGGGACTACGGTGGAGAGAGTCAGCAGCTTCAGGTTCCTCGGGGTTCACATCAGCGAGGACCTCACCTGGACTCACCACACTGACTTTATCACAAAGTCAGCCAGACAGCGGCTCTTCTTCCTCCGCAGGCTGCGGAGGCACAACATGGACTCAAGGATCCTCTGCATCTTCTACAGGTGCACCATAGAGAGCATCCTGACTGGCTGCATCACCGCCTGGTACAGCAGCTGCACCGCCCTCAACCGTAAGGCTCTACAGAGGGTGGTGAAAGCTGCTCAGCACATCACCAGGATGGAGCTGCCATCCATGGAGGACCTCTACACCCAGCGGTGTAGGAAGAAGGCCAGCAAGATTATTAAGGACCCCAGTCACCCCAGCCACAGACTGTTCTGCCTGCTGCCGTCTGGCCGACGGTTCCGCAGCATTCGAGCCCGAACCACCAGGCTCAGGGACAGCTTCATACCGCAGGCCATTAGACTCTTAAACTCTGTCCACAGCACCACCACTTCTTAAATAACACATTTCACTTCTATGGTATTTATTTTTCTATTGTATATATTTTACTGTATATATCTGTTAGTTGGATAATACTTAGTTTATATTTACAGTTTATATTTTGTTTGTATAACTTATATTTCAAGGTTTTATTTATTTTATTACTCTTGTTTACTATTTATCTTAAATTTTATTTGATTTTTTATTCTTAATCTTTTGTTCTTATTGAGTGTCTCTTTCTTTTTAGCATTGTTTGGGGAGCCTGGGATTTAAGAATTTCATTGCCAATGATTACTGATGTAAATTGTTGTGTAATGGCAATAAATTCTTGAATCTTGAATCTCTTTACAGGCTCTATGTTGACTGACAGTGTTGACTAGCCAACTGTGTTGTGCTTAACGATTCCAAAGACACTGATTGGTCAGAAGCTGGAGGTCCCGCCCTCCCTCCCTTGGGATAGTCTGATTCTTTTTTGAAACCCTGTTAACAAAACACACCACCTGGTAAATGTGTCAAAAGTCCGTAAACTTGTAGTTTTGCCGCCGCGACTGTGAAAATGAGTTTGCAGCCTGTGTCTGAATGAACAGACTGGAAAAACAGAGTCTGCAGACAGAAAACTAAATGTACAAGTCTGCAAAACTACGGTTACAGATACAAACCCCTGTTTTCAAGTTCGCCTTTTAGAAAGATATAATATTCCACAGTTTGATGCTAAAGAGGATGTGCTGGTCTGACCCCCCTCCTCCTTTCAGGGTGGAGCCTGCTGGAGTCCGCTGGTTGAGACCAGGTCTGAGGAAGTGTAAGTAAAACAAAGCAGCACACACTGTGACATCACTCATTCAAACCTCTGATGTCATCATCAAACCGTCAATCAATGATCAATACCTGCAGCTGTATTGTGTCTTGTTCTCTCCATCAGATTCCTGTGAACTCACACTCGACACAAACACAGTAAACAGGAGGATCAAACTGTCTGACAACAACAGGAAGGCGACACGTGTGGAGGAGGATCAGTCATATCCAGATCATCCAGACAGGTTTGACTTCAGGAAACAGCTGCTGTGTAGAAATGGTCTGACTGGTCGCTGTTACTGGGAGGTCGAGTGGAGACGAAGAGTTAATATATCAGTGAGTTACAGAGGAATCAACAGGAGAGGAGACAGTGGAGACTGTGAGTTTGGAGGGAATGATCAGTCCTGGAGTCTGTGGTGCTTTGATGATGGTCGTTACTCTGTCTATCACAATAAGAGAGAAACGCACATCTCCTCCTCCTCCTCCTCCTCCTCCTCCTCCTCCTCCTCCAACAGAGTAGCAGTGTATGTGGACTGTCCTGCTGGCTCTCTGTCCTTCTACAGAGTCTCCTCTGACTCTCTGATCCACCTCCACACCTTCAACACCACATTCACTGAACCTCTTTATCCTGGGTTTGGGTTCTGGTTCTGGTCCAGTCCTGGTTCCTCGGTGTCTCTGTGTTGTGTGTAGGAGGGAGAGTCTCCTCCTGTTAGAGAAACACATCAGCTGAGTCTGTACAGGACCACAGTTACATCAATCTTTCCGGTTATTGTAATAAATGAATCGATTAACTTTGTACGAAATCATTCAAAGTGATTGAAAAGATGTAAACTTGTTCCACTTCCAGTCCTTTCGAGATGGAGGCTCTGATCATTAAATGGTGGAGATGAACAGCAAGAGTTCGTTCAGACTTGTTGACTCGCTGCACTGACTTGTGAAGCCGAGGAAAGAAAGAGACCGCTTGGATGTTGAACCACTGTAAAGTCTCATTTTGACTTCTGAAGAAAAATAAAGCAAGTTATCAATCAAGTAATAATTGTGTGAACTTGTGTTTCTGACTGCTGCCAATGTTTCCAACGTTGGCTGACTCAGCAAACGGGCCAAACAGGCGATTCACAATATCCTCCTGGCAGAACTCGTTCAGGCATATTTTGGCGGTAAAGACCAGCTTTTCCCTCAACCATCCCGGGACCGTTTTCAAGGTCTTACAGGTCTCAGTCACACTTTATATAACACAGGCACAAACTGCAGCCGACCAGAAACAGTCGAACATGTAATGCTTCACTGTAGGAAACACAATATGGAGAGGAGTCGCCTGTTTCAGTCCCTGAGGACTGAAGACAAACCACCGTGACTCTTCACTGTCGGGTCTCTTGGGGAAAACAGCAGGCAAGATACACGACAACGTTATTAGGTTTATAAAAGACACAGATTCAGCTAAAAGAATCCAGGTTTTTGTTTTGTCTAGTTTTTCCTGCATAATCTCCTGCTCCTCACTCCAGTCCAGCTGGAGGCGGTAAAGCTCCTCTAAGCTGGTTTGCCAACCGCCAATAAACTCCACAGAAGAAGAAGAAGAAGAGGATCCCTGTGTTTTGTTTTCCCTGCGCTGAGGCTCTCAGGCAGAAAGACTGCGGTCAGCAAACCGGTTTTTAGTTGAAGCTTTGTTAACGACTCGGTTAACTCTAAACAATGAGGCACAGCAGCGTTTCTTGTAATACAGATGAGGTATATACGAGTACATCGAGTTGAAGAACCTAAAAACTGCCTGGAAAACCAAACTCAGGGCAGTCGTTCGCACTCGCTCTTACGGCGGCCGTTGTGGACCAACATTAATCGCCGATGTAAATCAGTAGAAATGCGACGTGAAGAGCAACAACGAGGTTAATCCGCTTCAGAGGAAACTAACGTTAAATATGTCGTTTCTCTGCTGACGCGAGGAGCTCTGACGTGTTTCTCCCGCCGTCAGATACGTCACTGCGTCTTCACGTTTGTAGTTCTTCTCTGGTGGTTTTAGCGAGCCGGCTAAGCTACCTAGCCGAGTGCCAGCAGCTGGACATGGATCCATCAGATCCACAAGACGTCGGTAAGAAGTCCGGTTCTTCTTGTTGTGAACTTCTAACAGTCTGTTGCTCACTAAGCGACTTCACTGGAGAGGCTCCTAGTTTCTGATGAAATTAAGGGTTTCACGAACCTGAAACTGGGTTTAAACCGTCTGTAAAGGATCCGCGTTCATCTAGTCTGGATCTGACAAACCCGAGCACAGTGGTGTTTGAGCCGGACCTGGTCTGATGTGGTCTGGATGAAGGACGGTCTCTGAAACAGCCCTTTTCTTTCTCTTTTCACGTCTTGAATGAAGCTTTTCTGAACCTGAAACCGGGTTTTAAACGGTTTTTGGACTCTATGTGTTAATCTAGTCCAGGTTCAGTGGTTTTAAATATCGACCAGGTCTGATGTGGTCCAGGTGAAGAAAGAATCGGTTTATTCTGTGTTTTTAACATTTTATTCTGTTTTTCAGAACGGGCCAAAACCTTCTGGGCCGAGGAGGACGTGGATCAGGTCTTTAATGGAGTATTTGAGCACCTGGACCACCTGAAGAGAGTCCTGAAGAAGAACACAGCCACAGATAAAGGTTGGGTGTTAATTGATCTCTCGTTTGATGGTGATGAACAGGAGGTGTGACTTCCTGTTCGTGTGCTGGTCAGAATATGTTCAGGGTCTGAAGCTGCTGGAGTCCCTGGACCGCTGTCCTCCGGCCCCCGCTCCGGACTCCTCTGTGGTCCAGGTGGTCATCGGCTCAGGTGAGCACAGACTTTCACACCGAAGCAGTTGCACCTGTAAAACCAGCGCTGTGCTTTGAAATGAACATTTGCGTTTTCTTCTCAATTGTTGAATTTTTACAGTGTTTCATGAGTCCCACCGCAGCCCCCCCCCGTCCAGCTCTGCAGCGCCCCCTGCCGGCCGAGAGGAGCTGCTGCCTCCTCTGACCCCCGTCCAGCTGCAGCACCAGCTCCACCCCTGCTGCCAGGCAACACACACACACACACACACACAGTGATTTGGGGGTTTTGTGACAGAAACGCAGAAGGTGACATTTGATCATTTATGTTGTAAAGATTCTGTCACTTTAAATGTTTTTAAATATTCTGTTGTTTCCTTCCAGGCCTGCCTGTCCAGTTTACCCAGCATGCCTCAGTCCACGCCCCCGTTCTGGGGTCAGAACCCTCTGAAGGTCCCGCTGCTCTGCGGCTTCAAGAGGCTGACCGCCGTGCCGCTGACGTCGTCGGGAGGGGGCGGGGCCTGTGACGCTGATGGGGCGGGGCCTGAGGACGAGGAGGAAGGCGCGGAGGACTGGGACGTCGTTTACAAAGCGCCGTGTGGACAGAGCCTCCGTAACCACGACGACGTGATGCGTTTCCTGTTGGCCACAGAGAGCTACGACGTCCTGCAGGTCAGCTGGTTTATTATGATGCGTTCAGGGGCAGGAGAAGTACTCGGATAAGTAAAAGTACCAGGACAACGATCTAAAAGTCCGTCCTGCTTTTAAAACACTACACACAAGTACACAGAGTGCAGAAGTATCATCAGCTAAATGAGTAAAAGTACACCTGTGTCAGTTTGATCCTGGACCGTGATTGGCTCCAACCCCGCAGAACATCACAGTGAAGGAAGAAGAAGAACACCAGCTTCTTGTCGTCTTGTCTCCTGCAGGTGGACTTCTTCACCTTTAACCCCTCTGTCCGGTTGGACCCTCCCCCGTTGGCGGGCCCCCGGCGGCCGGAGCTGGACCTGAGCCGGGGGGTGGAGCCCACGCCGGTGGAGCTGTGTGCCGGGGACAGCGGCGCCCGGCCAGCCGACTTCCGCTACAGGAAGGAGCGCTGGCCGCACGGCTGCTTCCTGAGCCGCGGCCCGACGCTGTTCGACGCCTGCTGCGACTGCACCGACGGCTGCACCGACGCTCGACGCTGCGCCTGCGTCGCTCTGACCAGCGGGGGGCGCCATTACAGCCACCGCAGGCTGAACGAGCCCGTACCGTCAGGGTGAGTCGGTAAAGGTTACTCAGCTGAGGAAACGTAAACTAGAAGCTGCAGCTCGTGAGTACGTTTATTATCAGCCAGGAAGTGACCACGCAAACTTTGTCTTTACACGACTTTTCAAAGTAAAGTTACAGGGGGCTTTAAAGGAAGAAGGAGAGGAGAGAAAGAGACAGAAGAGACGATCAAAGAGAAAAGCCGACGGAAACGAGATGCTTTTTAAAGACATAAAAGTCCTGATTTGGCTGTGACGTCTTCAGATCTCGTTCGAGTCCAGAACCCAAAGAGAACCCCTTTAAAACCAGATAAAACCTCTTCCTGCCGTTATCTGTAGAATCAATGTGTTTCAGTGTGTTCGAGTGTGGTCCGTGGTGCGGTTGCGATCGGGCTCGCTGTCAGAACCGGCTGGTCCAGAGAGGCATCAGAGTCCGCCTCCAGGTCTTCCAGACTGACGGCCGCGGCTGGGGTGTCCGTTGCCGTGACGACCTGGACCGCGGCACGTTCGTGTGCATCTACGCAGGTGAGGCGACGTCGACGTAGAACGAGTCTCAGGATCCGCAGGTAAACACGTGAAGTAACAGTGAATGTGTTCAGGTGTGATCCTGCGGAGGGTCCAGAGTCCCGCCGAGCCTCCGCCCCCGAAGCTGACGAGGGCCGACCTCCACTCCGACGACGAGGTGGAGGTCGTCACCGAGTGGCTGGCCCCGCCGGTGCTGGAGGAGCGGAGCAACCTGCTGGAACCCCCCACGCCCACCTCTCACGTCCCGGTGATCCAGAGACCCGCCGACACCACAACACAGGACAGAGACGAGGTCCGAGTCTGGTTCTGGTGATCTGCTAAAACCTGAGCTTTCATTACATCATTGTTTTAACCTCTAAACTAACCACGTCAGGTTCAGGCGGGAGGTCCAGAGCCCCCGTCTCCTTCAGCAGGTGGGTCAGGTGACCAGAAGAAGGCTGCCGTGACAACAGCGGCGGCCCAAAGCGTGAACGGCACCGGGACGGAGACGAACAGCCAGAAGAGTTTAAAGAGAGCGATGAAGGTGGAGGACGTTAAGTTCGTGGACGGCAGCAGGGAGGGAAACGTGAGCCACTTCATGAACGTGAGAGAAAGTCTTTAATAACAAACTGAAAGCTCAGACTGTCAATCAGGAACAAAGTCGGTCATGAAAAAGACAAAATCACAACTCTGATCTCAGAGAACCACGATGTTTTTCAGCTGTTGGACTTTATTCTTCTAATGTTGTGACTTTTGTCCAGAGTTTTGGACTTTATTCTCCAAATGTCCGATTTCCCGAATACTGTTGTGTTAAATAAAAGAGTATTTCTGTCTAAATATCAGCTGCTGTTTATGAACTCTTACGATGAACCTTCTCCCACGACTCCGGATACCCCGTCATCGCCTTCTTCACCAGCAGGTGAGGAAGTCAGGTGCTGATGATGATGATGGTGATGATGTTTGTTGCCAGCTGACGTGTTTTCCTCCGTCAGGGCGGTGAAGGCCGGCACTGAGCTCACCTGGAATTACTCTGCCGACACACGCGGGAAACAGGAAGTGCCCCGTCTCTGCGGCAGCAACGGTTGCCGAGGACATTTTACCATCGAGGAAACCCTGTGTGACGTGTGCGAGGTGGAGGGCGAAGCACAGTAATCCCTCCTCCACCAGCTCCAGACATCCACCCTGACCATCAAACTACAAATACATATATTTTCTCCTCGTGTGCTGCAACACAACGCTTTGAAGACGCAGCTTCTGTAAACTTTTTAGTTTTTTTAAATAAATGGACTCAGTTTGGAAAATCAAGTTAGGTTGTTTTATTTTGAAAGGTGGTCACGATGTGTGTTTGTGTTTCATTTCAGAGTTCAGACAGAAATAAGACTTTTCAACAAAGTTTGAGGAAAAGTGCTCGTCACTAAATCTTTTATTTTGAAGCTCCATTGCGGGAGTAACAGAGGACCATCTGACACAATGATTTAGTTTTATAGACGCTTGTGAGGACGCGGCCAAAATACCATCCGTTACTTTGTTGTTGTAACGAGAAAAGTTTGTTTCAACGTTGGTTTTGTGAAATAACGTGATATAATGATAAAGCGATATGTTTTTATAACAAGAAAAGATTCTCGTAAAAACGGAATAATTTGGGATCTAATAATAAAAACAGGAAAATATTTAGTTATAACGTGAAAAGCTGATAAAAAGTGATGTTGGCAGCTAAAAGTGTGGCAGCAGAAAAACACCTGTCATCGTGAAACTGATGTGAAGAGAAGCATTTAGGTTCATCTGAGGATTTATCTTCTGCTTCAGGACAATTTACTGCAAAACCATGATTATAATATAGTGTATTGATCCTGATAAGTGTGACTCCTGTGTGTCAGTGTAACGTGGTGTTGTAGTGACTCAGTGTGACCACTGGAGGGCAGTAAACACTGATTATTTCTATCAATATCAGCAGTATTGTCAGTGTTGCAGTTACTGACAGTGACCACTGGAGGGCAGTGATCATGGTAGTTTCTCTGTGAGTCACTTTAACAGTCCACCTCCATCCAGATTAACATGAAGCATGAATGTTTGTATTGAACACATCACTGTTGGTATCAGTGTGGTTAACAGCAGTCATCAATACAATTCTAATAACAAGATTTAAGTCTTTTTATCTTTCAAAAACACTTCATGTCGTCTGTGTTCATCAAACTGACAACATGCAGTTCATCTGTTCACCACCAGAGGTACTTCTGGACTACTACTTTAACTACATGAAGCTGATAGTACTTGTGTACTTTTACCATTAACAGTATGCCGAATGAGCTGTCAGCACTTCCTGTCTGCAGTGGACCCATGGATGTTCAGACAACTGTCACTGGATCACTGTGATACTGAAGAAAAGTTAAAAACAGCAGGATTCTCAGGCGGGTTCTGCAGCCTCTTTGTTCTCTGGTTTCTAAGTGGATTTCTGGACGTTTGTTCTGGATGGACATCAGAGATAACGATCTCCTCGGGAAGTGGAAGTCACACTGAATGATTCAACGTGTGTTTCATGTCTGTGAGTTCAGATGTGACCGAGTTATCTGTTGAAAACCTCTGATTTCAAACTGCATCTAATCCGAGTCAATACAAACTACCATCGTGCAGTTGACAGTTTGTGCCACCAGAGGGCGCCACAGCTCTTCATGACCAGCGTGTCCAGTCGTGTGTGCAGTGTGCAGTGAGCCAGCAGAGCCACTGTTAATAAAGAGCACTGAGAGAGTTATTTCTCTTGTCAATACCTCTTGATCGATCAGCACCTTTCTCGTGAGCAGTTCAGGTGTCTCCATAAAAACCTGAGAGCCGAGTGGGTCTCCCTGAAATACGGGGGTCTCAGACCCCCTAATTAACAACTAGGACCCCCGAAGACGGAAAAATCAAATTTTGAGGGGGTCTCAAAATGAAGCTAATTATTTACTATTTACTGTAAAATGTGTTTTCATGTGTAAATATTGAAAGGTGAGCAACATGCGACTGATGACGGTGAACAGGCAGCTGATGACGTGGTTACCGGTGCCGGTTGTGATCCTGCGGCGCAGTAAAACGTTGTGACTCCGCGGTTCCGCTGCTGTTCATGATGTCGCTGTATAAACTGTGAATCTGTCAGAAAAGCTCACAGAGTCAGTTAACAGTTAAATCCCGGTGAGTCCACGAAGGCCTCCACGCTGTGCCAGCTGTGCGTAATATTACGCACAGTTTTGGAGAGGTGTGAGTGTCTGTTGAGTTTGTCTGAGCAGGAAACACAAGTGAAATTGATTCACTGAAAACGTGGAGCTTCTGCCTGGTTTTGATTATTGATCTATTTATTAGTTAACATTTATTTAGCTCCTCGTGCGCTCTGACAGTTTCTGTCTGTAATCGGAGCAGGTCACCTCGTGACAACGTTTTTCTTATTTCTCCCGCTGAGAATGAAACATAGTGCATGGCTGATGTGTGTGTGTGTATATATACATATACATATATACACACATATATATATTTACCGGCCACCAGAACCCCTGGTTGTATTTCGCACACTGTCTGTATCATTTATGTGTTTGGGCTTAAAATGATTATATGATCAAATTAAACAGCGGTCACGAATGATTGTTGATGTATGATTATTGTATGTAAATGAAGCGTGGCTGATGGACAGGTAAATAGTTACTTGTGATGGGGGGGGGGGCGTGGTTAATGCGTCTTGGTTCAGGTGTCTCTGTTTTATAACTGGGAGTTACCTGACACGCCTCACGTTCAACAGCCAGGTGTTTAAAGTTTAGTTTCACTTCTGAACTTTGTGTCGCAGATAGTTTTGTCATGTGAAGCTCCAGCTGAAGGTAATGTAACAAGGTTTAAATGTTTTCTGTCGGTAGCTCAGTTACACTAGAAACAGCAGAAATCTGCCGCTCGATGCTTCATTTCTCCAAAAACTCCGAGTTTAACTGGAAACTCGGGACGAAGCAGCCGCCATTAAAGACATCCTCCATGTTGTGTGGATGTTGGTGAGAGTGAAGGAGGAAGAGGAGCACAAGTTTTAGTTTTTAATGAAATAAATAGGCTGTAATCTGTAAGTGCGTCACTAAATGAGCACCTGGAACAGGTGTGTCTTTATGTCAGTTTGAACTTAAACGGGATCAATAATCAGAATCAAAGAGATTTCCTTTAAATGAATGTTTTAATGTTTTCTGGAAGGGCTTTATTGAGACTGTCAGTCTTTTATTGTGAAAAGTAACATTTAGTATATTTACTGTACTGAAGTACAGTCTTGAAGTACTTTGAGTATTTCTGTCCTCTGCTACTTTCTACTTGTACTGCGCTACATTTATCTGACAGCTTTAGTAACTTTGCAGGTTCAGATTTTACACAAAATATTTGATATTTGAGTAAAATCTGAAGTAATGTTATAGATTAAAGTATCCAGCAGTGTATAAAGTCATTAAAATGAGCTCCACCTTGAAGAAACTTTAACTTTCACATACAAGTACATTTAGTTTAGAATACTTTTTGTACTTATACTAAAGTAGAGTATTTCCACAGTGTAGTATTAATAGTAGTGAGTACTTGTTGTATACTGTATACAGGCCTGCTGCACGTCACTGTTCAGGTGTTTACAGTAAAGTACGTCATCGTGCTGCATTCAGGACGCGTGGGATCTTGCAGGGTTAAAAGTCCCTCGTGCTGCGTTCAGGGTCACAGTGGGAACCAGCAGTAATATTTGGTCCAGATTGTTGTTTTCAGGAGTTTTGAACCAGTTTTCAGACTTTCAACATTTGAATGACGAGATTCAGCAGATCATACCCTCAACCTTTCAAAATAAAATGCAGCCCCTAAATGAAGTTTTTAGTCGAGTTATTAACTTCTGTGCTGCTTTGTTTTCTCCTTGATCATGTTTTATAATTAGTTATTACTCTTATGCAGTGTTCAGTCTTTTGACACAAATATAAATTAGTTTTAGTCAAATTTTACGAGTCGTTTGTTTTTCTCTTTAAATTTGATCCGACAGAACAAAAGAGAAATAATTAAACTAAAATCAGAGTAGAAGTAAAACTAGAAAGTACAGAGCAGCTAAAGACAAAGTCAGGAGGTGACAGTGGTGGGATTATATTATGAAGGAACCATTGAACCTTCTTTGACTCCATCTAGTGGCCTGATAGTAGAAGTAGAGCAGCTGCCTCACACTGCTGTCTGACTGCATTCAGCTGACAGTGATATGATGAAGCAGGACGGAGCAGCCAATCAGTGGAGGAGCAGCTGATCTTTCTACAGGAGAAAAGATGGAAAGGAGGATTCCAGTTGATGTGCAGATCAATGATTTGTGTTTCCTCTCCAGATCAAAGTGTGTGTGAGTTCAGCAGCATGAATCAGTGTGAGGACAGAGAGGAGGGAGTCCCTCCCTCTAAAACCACTCTGTGTGGGGAACCTGAGAGCCAGACCAGAGCTCAGAGGTGAGACCAGGACCTCTGACTGTCCAGGACTCAAATCACTTCACCATCATTATTCACACTCAAAGCTCTGTGTGTGTTGTGTTCACAATAAGTTAATTTGATCAGTTTTTCCATCAGGACCCACCAGAGACCAGACTCTCCTGAATCTGGATCTGGATCTGAACCCAGCTGTGTGTCCTTCAAGAGTGACCGGTCAAATGATCGCTTCATTGATTTTAAAGGACAACAACTCTCTGCTACAAAGAGGTCAGCTGTTAATAACATTAAAATCTGACTGATTCATGTTTTAACTGTTATTTATCCAGAGAAGTTTTATTAAACCTGTGTTTATTTTCACCATCGTTCTTCTTCACATACATTTATATTCTCCCATCTGAAAACGGTGATTTTATTGAGGCTATCAGATGCTAGCTGCTAACGAAGGCTAACTACAGGCTGCAGAAGCTCAGAGAGGAGACAGTGTTCACCTCTACCGACGCTCAAAACGTGTTGAACAAGTATAAAAGAAACAGCCACACCACCTTCTGTGAACCACACCTGCCTGTTTGCTAACATGTAGCCCAGAGAAGTTCGTTCCAGCTTTCATTCGACACACAGTTCGGTGTGAAATCGCTTGTGAGCTGTGCGTTGCTGTCCGCAGTATTATAGGGGTCAATAAGAGCTGGAGGGACTAAACCAGACCAGCTGGTGAACCAACACAGTGAACTAAAGCTGCACAGTAATGCAGACTGGACTGTTGATTCACAGTGGGATTAGCAGTATGACCAACACTTTAATGTCAGGGGAAACCATCTGATTCAATGTTGTAATCAGCACTTTGACTCAAAGGACCTTTAGCTTGTGTTTGTCTCTGTGTGGACGGACATAATGTGAGCTGATTCTTCATGATTCCTCCACAGAGTGGACCAGGAGAGCTCAGAGGTTCCCATTGGTCAGTCTGCCCAGCAGCATCAGACACACCTGGACTCCATATTTATGGTCTGTACCTGTACAACAACTACTTTGACATCTATTGTGTTCACAATAATCTCCACGCTGCACTTTTCAGACCAGCGGATTGTCCGTCTGTCCAACATGGATCTGATGTTTGGTTCCATGATTTTAGTTTGTGTCCTTCATGTAATATTCTGTTCCAGCTGCTGGAGGAGAACATTGTCACTTTTGTGAAGAACGAGCTGAAGAAGATCCAGAAGGATCTGAGTCCAGGTTACCCAGAATGCTCAGAGAGTCAGAGGGAGGACGAGGAGGTGTTGGACGGTGAGGATGAAGAGCAGAGGAGGAGCAGCAGAGAGGCGTTTCTGAAGATCACACTGCACTTCCTGAGGAGAATGAAGCAGGAGGAGCTGGCTGACCGTCTGCAGAGCAGTAAGAGGATTTCTCTAAAGAGTCTATAACTGCAAAGATCCAGACGCAGCATATAATGTTCTAATTGATGAAATACCTGACTCCATTGATCGCACCATACCTGAAAAGATCATCAAACGGGCTGCTGCAGGTCAAAAATTATGGCTTACTAGGGGTATTTTAAAATCCATCAATAAAAAGAACAAACTTTATGAGCGCTATATCAAAAATCCAAGTAGTGCGAATAAAAATCATATACAAAATACAGAAATGAGCTCACATGTAATACGAATGAGTAAGCAGAGACACTACACCGAGCTTGTTAAAGCTTCTCAGGGTGATCAAAAGCAATCCTGGAAGGTGCTCAATGAAGTCCTCAGCCGGGGTCACAAAACCACTGTGCTTCCTGACACCAACATCAAACTGAATGCCAGAAACGCCAGCGAAGATTTTGACAAGTCTGATCTTGCTAATAATTTCAACAATCATTTTGGAGATCCATAGCAGAAAATCTCTCTAGCAAAATTAGTCAACCAGAGGCTGCTACTTTTAGACAATATCTGTTATGAAATTGTGGAGCCTCTTGTTTCCTCTGTTAATCTCTCTCTACTTTATGGAGTTGTGCCAAAAACAACAAAGATTGCTAGAATCTTTAAATCTGGTGACAAAAATGATAAGCACAACTACTGACCTATATCTATTCTGCCTACTCTCTCCAAAGTATTAGAGAATATTGTGTATAGTAGACTTAGTGATTACTTGGATAAATCAAATATCCTTGTCCCATCACAGTATGACTTTAGAGAAAAGAGCACCACCTCTATGGCGATTCTTGATCTCATCGAAAAAATCAATGACGTTATTGATAAAGGCAACTGCGGCATTGGAATTTTCCTTGATTTGTCAAAAGCGTTTGACACTATTGACTTTGATATTCTTCTAAGCAAACTACAACATTATGGTGTCAGAGGCACAGTGCTCAGTTGGTTCAGAAGCTGTATGTATGGGAGGGAGAAATATGTACATGTTAATGGTCACAAGTCTTTAAATAAAACTATCAGATATGGGGTTCCCCAGGGATCCATTTTAGGGTGAAGTCCACCAAATTCCTGGGGGGACATATTGATGAATTCTTACTCACATTAATGAACTTGAAATATGTTGGCTTATTTTTCAAGTTGAGGCACTTTCTTCCACTTAAAGCACTTTTAACCTTATATCAGTCTTAATTTGAGCCTCATATAAATGATTGTAATGTTATATGGTGCAATACCTTTCCTAGTTATATTAAAAAACTACACATTCTTCAGAAGAAAGTCATACATGCCATATCATGGTCCAAGGTAAATGCTCCCACTGACCCTCTTTTCTACAGCTACAGTCTTCTGAAGCTAACTGAATAACATCTTTCACAATGCTTGTATAATGTACAATGCTGTATATAAGCTCCAGGACAGACTTTGTGACCTTATTCCAATTCACTCTCCCTCGCATACATATAAGACTAGGAAAAAACATCTCATAAAGGGTAAAAAACGTAAACTTAAATGTACGAGTCTTAGTGTTGTTTGAGAGGTCCACAGGTGTGGAATGAAATTGATAACACCATAAAATGTCACTATCTGTATCTGTTTTCAAAAAGCGCTTAAGGCAGCAGTTACTACTAAAATATGTTAAAGCTAATATCCTAAACGGCTGGGGACTTCTGAGCTAATTATTCTCTTCTGAAATCCATCTAAATTGTATTATTATTTTTGATTTGCCATATGTCTTTATTTATTGCATCTTACCTATCTAACCAATGTTTAGACTGATGAAATAAATGTCTAGTAGTTTCTTAGGCTAGGGTGAAATTTTAGAAAATGTGTTAGAAAACATATTTTAAATACTATCAGCTTAGTGTCTGGGCCCCTATTCTCAAGCTGCAGGTAGCTCATCAGGGTGTCCTATTTCACATATCCTTATTAAGTCTTGTATGATTGCATTTGTATTTTATTTGTTTTGTGAATAAACTGAATGAATAAGTTAACATGCTGGATAAATGTCTCAAGAGATGGATAAAAATATGTTGATATGCATTCTTTAGAGGAATTAAATTGTCATATTTTCTTTATAAATCAGTTACTGATATTTGTTTTTTGGTCATTCAGGAATTCTTGCAGCAGTTTCTCAGCGTAAACTCAAATCTAACCTGAAGAAGAAGTTCCAGTGTGTGTTTGAGGGGATTGCTAAAGCAGGAAACCCAACCCTTCTGAATCAGATCTACACAGAGCTCTACATCACAGAGGGGGGTGCTGGAGGGGTCAATGATGAACATGAGGTCAGACAGATTGAAGCAGCATCCAGGAAACCAGACAGACCAGAAACAACCATCAGACAAGAAGACATCTTTAAACCCCCACCTGGAAGAGATGAACCAATCAGAACAGTGATGACAAAGGGAGTGGCTGGCATTGGGAAAACAGTCTTAACACAGAAGTTCACTCTGGACTGGGCTGAAGACAAAGACAACCAGGACATACAGTTCACATTTCCATTCACTTTCAGAGAGCTGAATGTGCTGAAAGAGAAAAAGTACAGCTTGGTGGAACTTGTTCATCACTTCTTTACTGAAACCAAAGAAGCAGGAATCTGCAGGTTTGAAGAGTTCCAGGTTGTGTTCATCTTTGACGGTCTGGATGAGTGTCGACTTCCTCTGGACTTCCGCAACACTAAAATCCTGACTGATGCCGCGAAGTCCACCTCAGTGGATGTGCTGCTGACAAACCTCATCAGGGGGAACCTGCTGCCCTCTGCTCGCCTCTGGATAACCACACGACCTGCAGCAGCCAATCAGATCCCTCCTGGGTGCGTTGACATGGTGACAGAGGTCAGAGGGTTCACTGACCCACAGAAGGAGGAGTACTTCAGGAAGAGATTCAAAGATGAGGAGCAGGCCAGCAGGATCATCTCCCACATCAAGACATCACGAAGCCTCCACATCATGTGCCACATCCCAGTCTTCTGCTGGATCACTGCTACAGTTCTGGAGGATGTGTTGAAGACCAGAGAGGGAGGAGAGCTGCCCAAGACCCTGACTGAGATGTACATCCACTTCCTGGTGGTTCAGTCCAAACTGAAGAGCATCAAGTATGATGGAGGAGCTGAGACAGATCCACACTGGAGTCCAGAGAGCAGGAAGATGATTGTGTCTCTGGGAAAACTGGCTTTTGAGCAGCTGCAGAAAGGCAACCTGATCTTCTATGAATCAGACCTGACAGAGTGTGGCATCGATATCAGAGCAGCCTCAGTGTACTCAGGAGTGTTCACACAGATCTTTAAAGAGGAGAGAGGACTGTACCAGGACAAGGTGTTCTGCTTCGTCCATCTGAGCGTTCAGGAGTTTCTGGCTGCTCTTCATGTCCATCTGACCTTCATCAAGTCTGGTGTCAATCTGCTGTCAGAAAAACATCCAACCTCCCAGATGTCTAAAGTATTTAGAGGGAAATCTAAAGTAACACATCTCCATCAGAGTGCTGTGGAAGAGGCCTTACAGAGTCCAAATGGACACCTGGACTTGTTCCTCCGCTTCCTCCTGGGTCTTTCACTACAGACCAATCAGACTCTCCTACGAGGCCTGCTGACACAGACAGGAAGTGGCTCAAAAGCCAGTCAGGTAACGGTCGAGTACATCAAGAAGAAGATCGAAGAGACTCCCTCTGCAGAGAAAAGCATCAATCTGTTCCACTGTCTGAATGAACTGAATGACAGTTCTCTAGTGGAGCAGATCCAACAGTACCTGAGTTCAGGAAGTCTCTCCACAGATGAACTCTCTCTCTGCTCTGCTCAGTGGTCAGCTCTGGTCTTCATCTTACTGTCATCAGAAAAAGATCTGGATGTGTTTGACCTGAAGAAATACTCTGCTTCAGAGGAGGCTCTTCTGAAGCTGCTGCCAGTGGTCAAAGCCTCCAAGAAAGCTCTGTAAGTGGGATTTATTCATAAATAAATACTCTGCTGTCTTTCAACACGAGAGATAAAATAAATGACTTATAACTTTACTGTTGTTAAAACAGCGAGGACTTTTACCTGTGTTGAGAAGAGATTGCATATTCTGCATCACCAAGAGTCCAGACTCAACATTTTAACACAAATGTTATTTGTCGTCTTGTTCATTATTTCCTCTCCAGACTGAGTGGCTGTGACCTCTCAGAGAGAAGCTGTGAAGCTCTGTCCTCAGTTCTCAGGTCCCAGTCCTCTAGTCTGAGAGAGCTGGACCTGAGTAACAACAACCTGCAGGATTCAGGACTGAAGCTGCTGTGTGCTGGACTACAGAGTCCACATTGTACACTGGAGACTCTCAGGTCAGATCAAGTCATAGTTTGTCTTAAATTATTTCTGATCCTTTTAATGTAAACTGCTCCTCATGTTAGGATTTCAAATTTCACAGCACAGAAAATCTTAGATTTTTCCAATGTATTTTGTTGTAATTCAGATATGTATGTTGTACAGCATGAAATATGAACTCTGGCTGAGATGGAGAACCTCGTGTATGTCTTGATATCATGCATCTTATTATCATTGCATGTCTGTTTATTACTGATTCAGGAATGATTATATGTCACATCTCCAACATGTTTAGGTTAAAACAGCGAGGACTTTAACCTGTGTTGAGAAGAGATTGTATATTCTTTGTCACCAAGAGTCCAGACTCAACATTTTAACACAGGTGTTATTTGTCTTCTTGTTCATTATTTCCTCTCCAGACTGAGTGACTGTGACCTCTCAGAGAGAAGCTGTGAAGCTCTGTCCTCAGTTCTCAGCTCCCAGTCCTCTAGTCTGAGAGAGCTGGACCTGAATAACAACAACCTGCAGGATTCAGGACTGAAGCTGCTGTGTGCTGGACTACAGAGTCCACATTGTACACTGGAGACTCTCAGGTCAGGATTCATTAACCCATTCAACTTATGACTATTTAAAATCTGATTTACATCAGTTGATAAACAGCTAACGTGTAGGATTGATTGTTAAAATTATTTGTCAAAGGACCTTTAACTAAACTTCTGCAATAATTTCTAGTCTCTGTCTGAATCATTAAATACCACATATGATTTTAAACCAAAATGTACCTGAACAAAAACACTCAAATAAAAACATCCAGCAAAGTATTCAGAGGAGGGTTCCTCAAGCTCTGGTTTCAGGCTGGAGAGCAGACTAGTTGCCTCTGTCTGGTGGCTACTTTGATATACCACTGTGAAGTCACATTGAAGATGAACTGTAATGACTTTGGTGATCCTCTGACTTTTCATCTAGCGCCATCATCAGGTCAACATGTTAATGTGTCCAACACTTTGGTTTATGACCAAATACCTGCAGAACTAAAGACATTCCCATCAGCCTCAGCTGCACTCTGTGTTTACTGCTAACTAGCTAATTAGCAAAAACTAAGATGGTGAACATGTTAGCACGCTGATGTTAGCATTTAGCTCAAAACACCCTCTGTCAGTACAGCCTCACAGAGCTGCTAGCATGGCTGTAGCCTCTTTAGCATTTAGATCACAGTGACATGGTTACCGTTAGCTCCCTGATTCGGTCGTTGTATTTTTGAGTTATTTATTTGGAGACGGTTTCTTCTTGTATCTGACTGACACAGCAGGACCCTCAGGTGATCTGCCATGTGTGTTGTTTTGTGTGTTTGCAGGCTGTCAGGCTGTCTGATCGCAGAGGAAGGCTGTGCTTCTCTGGTCTCAGCTCTGAGCTCCAACCCCTCCCATCTGAGAGAGCTGGACCTGAGCTACAACCATCCAGGAGACTCAGGAGTGAAGCAGTTGTCTGCTGGACTGGAGGATCCACACTGGAGACTGGACACTCTCAGGTATGAAGAGTCCTGCTGCAGCCACAGACCATCAGTCTGATAGAGTCTTTCTGCTTGATGGTGGATATGAGTGTTATATGAACAATCTCACATGTAGGAAGCCTTTTTCCTTTGCTCACAACAGAAACACTGGTTGAACATTAAGGAGAGATTTGTGTAGGAGGTCTCCAAGGAAGCGGTTTCCTGCAGCTTAAGGCCGTTTTCACATTGAATCAGGCTTTGGTACTTTGACTTCTAAAATGATTTTTCAGCACATTTTCATGCCAATGTTTAGTACTCAGCAATAAATGCATTTCTTTACATTAAAGGAGAAATTGAAAAACAACAAAACAAGCATGCATTACAAAGAGAACTCAGTGGTGCTTTTTGCTTAAACCTGGGCCCTATTTTTATTTTTTACAATTTTGGGGTCTAAATGACTAATAGTCACCAAAAGTTTTGGAGTTGGTCCAGTAGATCGCCTCTGCCGGCAGCCGTGAACGGGCTGCAATGGCTGCAACGTAATCCTTGCAGGCAATTGCGCCCGGGACAATTCGGTCCACTAAAAACTGTTTGTTAAAAAGTAAGATCCTTTTTGTTTAAACAGAAACAGAAAGTCTCGCTCTGAAATCTCGCGAGAGGTTGAGTTGTTGCAGGAAGACAAAAGGATCTTACTCTTTAACAGTCTGTCTCTGTAGGGATCCTTTCCATAATGTTGTCAGACACTTAGAACAACAGTCTGAACCAGAGTCAGTGGCAAAAACAAGCACTTTTAGTGGACTTTTCACAGGCACAATTGCCCACAAGGATTACGTTGCAGCCATTGCTGTCACATCCCATTGTTTTGTGTCTGTGTTATGTGTGTTTCCTGTTTTATTTTGTAATTCTCACCTGTCTTGTCTGTTCACTTCCTGCCCTCGTGTCTCTGATTATCAACACCTGCCCCTGATTCACTTATTAGCCACATCCCTATATATACCGGTGCCTTTCCTTTGTTCTCTTGTCTTGTTATCTTTTTCCATGTGTCTTGTTTCTGTCTTCCTGTCTGCCTACGTGTACCTCACGTAAGGTTGTTGTTTTTTGTGTTCAGTAAATCATTGAACTGCTCCTGTCTGCCTGCGCAGTCTGCATTTGGGTCCTTTTCCTTGCCGTCTGAACTACTCAGGGTAACAATTGCAGCCCGTTCAGTTCCCAGAACTGTCATTATTTCTGCTTTTAATGCCATCAAACATGACGTGTGCAGCACAGTGGAAACAGAAGTGATCCTGACAGTAATTATTACTGCTGTAATATACATCACAGATATCAGTTCAACACAAACCACAGTAACATGAACATGCACCAAACATCCCAACACATGAAATGATGCTGTTTGGATCACAAAGAGGTTTTGGAGGGAAACAGTCTGGGAGTCTCTGTCACTTGGTTTTATGGCAGACGTCTGGAACCGAGGACTGCTTCTGAAGTGGGACTCTTAATGGAGCCGGGATCCTCCAGAAAGAGGTCTGTGTGTGTGATCAGATGTTGTCTTTGACACGCAGCAGCATCCTGTGGGTGGCTCTCAGTGTATGAGGAGAGTGGCAGAGGTGGAGCAGGGAGAAGCAGGCCGGATGCACATATTGTGTTGATGTGGATGAGAGGAATGTAAAGTCCATGTTGGCTGTGGAATATTATATCTTTCTAAAAGGCGAACTTGAAAACAGGGGTTTGTATCTGTAACTGTAGTTTTGCAGACTTGTACATTTAGTTTTCTGTCTGCAGACTGTTTTTCAAGTCTGTTCATTCATTCATTCATTCATTCATTCATTCATATAGATGACTGAAACATGGACTCCGGCAGGTCTCCACAACTGCCAGTAAGTCAACAAAACATCAACTTGTGTCAGATGTAACATGAACTTTTTTGGAAGGTAAAAACCCCAAAATGTTAGAAATGTTTTTAATAATGGGCCTAGTCAGCTAGCTAACGTTAGCCAGCCAGCTAACCAGCTTTAGTATAAAGTAAACTGTAACCAGTCCCTGTCTGTAGTGTTTCTGCTCACTATATACTGTATATAATATACTCTATTTTCTTACTGTTGTGTTGTTGTTACCTGACCAGGACGGCCCATTATTAAAAAATCTTACTGTATTTCTAAACATAGTTTTTGTACCTTGTTGACTGACTGGTGTCACAGAGGCCTGGTGGAGTCCGTCTTTCAGGCTGGATCTCTTTAGAAACATACAGACAACCAGCTTGTGGACATGAAACGAACATCTTTGTACAAATTAAGATTCTAATGTGTGAAAAAACACAATAAATTAAATAATCAAATGAAAAATATTAAAACATAAGAAAAACGTCAATAAAAGTCAATGTAGCTTAAATCAGGGGCTACAGAGAATAAATCTTTAAAATATAACTGTTCAGGGGTTGAATCTCTTTACAGGCTCTATGGTGACTGACAGTGTTGACTAGCCAACTGTGTTGTGCTTAACGATTCCAAAGACACTGATTGGTCAGAAGCTGGAGGTCCCGCCCTCCCTCCCTCCCTTGGGATAGTCTGATTCTTTTTTGAAACCCTGTTAACAAAACACACCACCTGGTAAATGTGTCAAAAGTCCGTAAACTTGTACTTTTGCCGCCGCGACTGTGAAAATGAGTTTGCAGCCTGTGTCTGAATGAACAGACTGGAAAAACAGAGTCTGCAGACAGAAAACTAAATGTACAAGTCTGCAAAACTACGGTTACAGATACAAACCCCTGTTTTCAAGTTCGCCTTTTAGAAAGATATAATATTCCACAGTTTGATGCTAAAGAGGATGTGCTGGTCTGACCCCCCTCCTCCTTTCAGGGTGGAGCCTGCTGGAGTCCGCTGGTTGAGACCAGGTCTGAGGAAGTGTAAGTAAAACAAAGCAGCACACACTGTGACATCACTCATTCAAACCTCTGATGTCATCATCAAACCGTCAATCAATGATCAATACCTGCAGCTGTATTGTGTCTTGTTCTCTCCATCAGATTCCTGTGAACTCACACTCGACACAAACACAGTAAACAGGAACATCAAACTGTCTGACAACAACAGGAAGGCGACACTTGTGGAGGAGGATCAGTCATATCCAGATCATCCAGACAGGTTTGACTTCAGGGAACAGCTGCTGTGTAGAAATGGTCTGACTGGTCGCTGTTACTGGGAGGTCGAGTGGAGACGAAGAGTTGAAATATCAGTGAGTTACAGAGGAATCAACAGGAGAGGAGACAGTACAGACTGTGAGTTTGGATGGAATGATCAGTCCTGGAGTCTGAGCTGCTTTGATGATGGTCGTTACTCTGTCTGTCACAATAAGAGAAGAACATCCATCTCCTCCTCCTCCTCCTCCTCCTCCTCCTCCTCCTCCAACAGAGTAGCAGTGTATGTGGACTGTCCTGCTGGCTCTCTGTCCTTCTACAGCGTCTCCTCTGACTCTCTGATCCACCTCCACACCTTCAGCACCACATTCACTGAACCTCTTTATCCTGGGTTTGGGTTCTGCTGGTCCTGGTCCAGTCCTGGTTCCTCGGTGTCTCTGTGTTGTGTGTAGGAGGGAGAGTCTCCTCCTGTTAGAGAAACACATCAGCTGAGTCTGTACAGGACCACAGTTACATCAATCTTTCCGGTTATTGTAATAAATGAATCAATGAACTTTGTACGAAATCATTCAAAGTGATTGAAAAGATGTAAACTTGTTCCACTTCCAGTCCTTTCGAGATGGAGGCTCTGATCATTAAATGGTGGAGATGAACAGCAAGAGTTCGTTCAGACTTGTTGACTCGCTGCACTGACTTGTGAAGCCGAGGAAAGAAAGAGACCGCTTGGATGTTGAACCACTGTAAAGTCTCATTTTGACTGTTGAAGAAAAATAAAGCAAGTTATCAATCAAGTAATAATTGCGTGAACTTGTGTTTCGAGGAAAGTCCTAAATTTGAAGTGTTGTAGTTAGTTTTCTGTTTTCCCCGAGTCGACGCAACGAACGCACTTCGGTCGCACGTTGGAAATGTGCGAAACTTCCGAGTTACAAGTGAACGCAGCATGACGTGAGTCTGCTGGAGAGGCGACGCTGAACCGGACACGTTGTGAAGCGGGAGCTGCAGCCACGTTGGCTCGACGACTGAGAGACATATGGGACCGTTTTCAAGGCCTTACAGGTCTCAGTCACACTTTATATAAAACAGGCACAAACTGCAGCCGACCAGAAACAGTCGAACATGTAATGCTTCACTGTAGGAAACACAATATGGAGAGGAGTCGCCTGTTTCAGTCCCTGAGGACTGAAGACAAACCACCGTGACTCTTCACTGTCTCTCTCACACACACACACACGCCGTGTTACCCAATAAATGTCTTGTGTAACTTTATTGTTTGCATTGCCCCTTAAAGTCTCGACAGGTCGTGTAGTTCATTCGTCAGGAGCACGCTGTTTGTTTATTGTTCTGGTTTTCATTTTATTCAGTTTTTTATTCATTTCCAAACACGAGAAAGTGATGTGACAAACACGGTGTGTCCCTGGATTATCTAGCAGCACGTGTGTCCTTTTAAACTGAAATTTCCTGTTTTTTTCAAGATTTCTATTTGAGAATTAGCTGGTTTTAACACTCTTCTAAACTAAACAAGCTATTTAAGGCTCTGGAAACGTGTGATGGCCATTCTACACTGTTTTCTGATACTTTACACACCAAACAATCAATCAATTAGGAAAATAAGCAGCAGATTTATCTCCAGTCATAGTAAGTGTTGACTGTAGCCCCATCTGAGATGAAGCTGCTTCCGAAGTAGAAAACACAGCCGCTGTAATGTCAGCTGTAGTGTCTGCACACTGTCAAAATACTCTGACTGACAGCATTGTTGTCTCTTCAGGTTAACAATGACTCCAGACCCACCTGCCGGATAGCCTGCTGTTGGAAAATGTCACAGAGTGGACTGCAGCAAAGGTTAACGTTTTCTCTCACCTGCAAACGGCAGCAGGCAGCATTTTAACCATCGTCACCCTGTTACATGGTTCGTTCTCACCTGTTCAGTGTTCTCTGGCGTGGAGAGGTAGAAGAGTTGAGGGGAAACCACAGTTTGACTGAACGTTTTTAACCCTAGCAGTTGCAGTTTTCCACATTTGTTCGATCTAGTCGGCAGCTTTCCACAACATAACAAATCCTCACATGGTGATTTGACACAGCAAGAAAAAGAAAAAAAGTTAGGCTCTGCATCGCAGTGGTCCATAAACCAGCTGACACAATGGTGGCAGATGACACAGCAGGGTGTGGGGACAGATCAGAGGGGGAGAAAGATGTACCTGAAGGTGTCTGCATCTGAAGACAGCGCAGGACATGAAGACGGAGACGTAGAGATGGCCGTCTCCGCTTCTGAGGCCCCGTCTCCCTCCGAAGGTCCCCCAGAGGAAGCCGGGGAGCCCAGAAAGTGGAAGAGAGCAGTGATATTCTTGTGTCTCTATGGGTTTATGGCATCGATAAAGCCCGGGGAGCCCTTCATTACACCATATCTACTCAGCCCTGAGAAGAACTTCACCAGGGAACAGGTTAGCGGCGTCCTCAGACTGAAATGTGTTGGTTTTTGTACAGGTATATTTGTCTTTGTGTGAGGTAAAAGACCACATTTTGAATACCTTTTTTATTATATGAAAGTTAACCTGTAAGACTCCTTCATAGGGATTTCTCCAGGCAGTCTGGGAGGGAGAGTTAAATATACTGCACCATGACTAAACTAAAAATCTGCAGATAAAATGGCTTCATACATTTTCAGTCAACTCCAGCAAAGGTTACTCATGGTGTCCACTTGTTTTCCATTTGACAGAAACTCTTAAAGCATCATATTATAATGTAAAATGTCTGTTAGTCATAGTATGAGTTTAAAAATAAGACGATTTATCAAAGTGTATGTCCCTTTTTTGTCTATGTTTATTGTCTCATTCTCTATTTTGTGATTTGTGTGGTACACTGCTGCCATCCAGTGAATCTACTGTTGTCTAGATCCATTTATGAAACGTTTCAGATATCCGGCCTCTGATTTGATCAAGTCTGAGCTATGTGTCGACACAAAATGCAGATCTGGATATGCTTTTTAGTGTTTTTAACCAAAGAATCTTGGAGCGCATGTATTTTAAATATACAGTAGGTGCCCCAAGAGTAATTAAACCCTTCACTCTGACAGTGCTTTTATCATCCAGCTGATGTGTCTGTGTTTGTTTATATATGCTATACATTTATATGTTGTGAAGTTTGTACAAAGTATAAATACTGTTGTCTTTTTCAGTAACAGCCCAGAAATGTTTCAGATGTGATTCACATTTCAGGTTCTGCCAAGTTAATCAATTAAAAATAAAAGGCTTTGCAATTTTCCCTGCACTGACTGATTTAATGTTGCAGACCTGTGGTTGGTTAGTATTCACAGACTCATCCTGACCAAAAAAAGAATTAATAACTTCTATCTTATATGGAAATAATTATATGAGTTGTTCACTTAACAAAATACCAACATTTGTAGACCTTTTTCTGCACAAGGATTTAATGAAGAACAAAACCTCCAAAAATGATAAATGTTGGTTGTGTGTTTCTTAAACTGTTGTATTGTCCAACTGGAAATAATATTAAACTAGTGGTTTATTTTTAATTAATGTTATAATATTATACTAATACACAAATTTATGATAGGTACTCATCCAGGTTGTGGATAATGCTTCTGCAGTGGACAGATGTAGATGTAGCCAGTGTCATTGTGCCAATATGTGCTCCTTCTAGTCAGCCTCCTCCTAAGAGCAACACATCCCCCTTGTTTAATTTGACATC
>SEMN01001761.1:0-28877 GCA_005408345.1 Macquaria australasica | reverse complement strand
TAATTTGTAAAATAACTAGTCACTATAGCTGTCATATAAATGTAGTGTAGTAAAAAGTACAATATTTACATCTGAAATTTATAAGTATAAAGTCAGATGTAATAGAAATACTCAAGTAAAAGTACCTGAAACAGTTCAGAGTAAATGTACTTCATTACTTTCCTCCAGTGGCTGATTCTCCAGATCTCACATGTAGTAATTTGTTTGAAATACTTTGAGGCAGTAAAACATATTTGGAGACAAACTTGTATCAGTTGTATTATAAAGACTCACCAGTCGCTTGAAAGCAGCTGTTCTCCACTCCTTGACATTGTAATGGAGAGGTGCACTGAGAGGTGATGGGGTTACAAGTGAAACACTGTAGGCTGTTAACTGTCTGAGCAGCAGGGACTGAAACAGAAAATAAAAATTTTTTTTTTTGAGGAAGAGAGAACATTTAAGCATCACAACATGAAACTAGAGCGTGTCAGAAGATGGCAGGCTGCCGGTGATCTTTATCTATCTTTTCTAATTCTTATCTTGAATAAACTACATATCATCTTTACTTACAGGGTAGAGTTTCTGCGTTGCAGTTATCCGTGTTGCAGCAGGTAGCAGATGCAACTGCACTCGAAACACCCAAGTTGGCTGAAAATGTCTGAGAGCCGGTGGCTGGACACAGGGAGGACGATGCACACGCCTTGAAGATTTGCTTTCCTGGATTTCCAGATGAAGTGGCTACAAAATCAAAGTGCAGTTTGTTAATGTTGGTGGACAGAACACGTAACTTTGCAGTACATGTTTTTCACTGAAAAGTATTAGGTGACATAAAGAAAAGACTACCTTGAATGGAAGCTGTTATACACATCGTCTCTGAGGAACATGTAACTGGTACTGTGGTTGAACACTGCTGATCTGCGCAAGTTTGACACTGAAGTGCTCCAGCTGCAATGGGGAGAAAAACAGTCAGTGAATGATGATCCCATCTTAATGTCAAATGGGATGTCTGAGGTGTTTTAATGGTCTGTACAGACTGAAAACTCTTCTTCTTGTGTAAAATTTAAATTAATTTCTAAAATTAGTCTTGGCAAAATGAAAAACCTCTTAAAAGTTTTAAATTAGGTTCTCTAGTAGCTGCAGAAACTCTAATGTAAGAATAGTGGAGTTACCTGTGCTGGACAGTGCCCAGATGAGAGTCAGAGAAAGGATCAGCTTCATCATGATGAACAGGTAAGTACTGGAGATCAGTTTTCCTTGATGGTGGTACTATACTTTCAGCGCCGCAGCACTTTATATACTGTACAGGTGTCGAATAAATTTACGACACATGCATGCGTAAAAACCTCAGGGATTGGGTGTGTTCCCATTTTCACAGTGTGACTGTTCAGACACTCGTCTTCTCTTTTGTCACCTGAAAAGTCATCACGTCAACACACCTTCCCACACCCTCTTTTAGTTCATTCATTCAACCTTTATTTAAATCTCGAAAAATCATTGAGGGCATGCCCTCATTTTCAATGATGTCTAGAGTACAATTAAAATAGAATAAATAAAAAAACAATGAAATAGTTAACGAGAGAACAAACAGACAACAGAACACACTTAAAAACAGTTACATTGAAGAGCGGAGTAGTTTGTAATCATGGTATTAAACTGACCTATAGGTACAATTGTGTTACGTTTGTTTGTGTGAAAGTGTTCCAGTGTTTGCAGCACAAAAACTAAAAGCAATTTTCCCAAATTTTGTGTTTGCTCGAGAGACTTCAAGCATTAGCCAATCACTTGAGCGAGTCAAATAATGACTATAAAACCAATTTAATAAGGAAGTAATATATGATGGTAAGTTCCCATTAAGGGCTTTATAAATAAATAGAAACCAATGCCTGTCACATCTTACTGTTAAAGATGGCCACCTAACCTTTTCATACAAGATGCAATGATAAGTAGAATAAAAAAAAAAACAAGTAAAATAAATCTCAGGGCGGAGTGATAAACTGAATCCAGGGGTTTAAAATTTGAGTTTAATCTCAGCAATGTTTACCTTTTTACCTTTTATCTAAAGATTTTATCAAGGTTTTTGTTTTCTAGTTCTGTAGTTCTTATTTTCTAACACAGTATATCTTAATGTCAGACACTGAATGCCTGTCTACATCTTGATAAAAGGCAGTGGACTGTGTAAAAAGTCCAGGACTTCATTTTTATAGCCCTGACAAAGTCTGATATGTTGTATTTTTATAAATATATTAGAATGTTGTCAATAACCCAAAACTAGAACCAATGAATTTTATCAGCTAAAGTTTCATAAAGGAATCTTGGAAAATGTATATGGTACTGACCAAATTGTATTTTCATTGTATAAAAATTCACTCTTGAGATCTTTCTTCTTTAACTTCATTCATGGAATAGAATCATATAACATCATTTGGGTGACTTTTGATACAAGTAGCAGGAATTTGGCACAGCCCATTTGTTTGTAATTTGTTTGTTGTTTTATTTCATGCACCTCATTGTGTTCGACATTGTTCTGACAGGGAGGCAACAGTCTGACACACTGTAGAAAGCCACACCTTATTATCAAACTGCTTCTTGTTTTTCAGAACAGGGAATGTTCTGAAACTGACAACCCGTCTGTACAGTCCATTCAATGACGCCATTAATTGCGTAGACTGTACTGTTTCCCACAGCAAGTTGGGACTATTAATTAATATCTTGCACTGCACTGTAGCTGCACTATAACTCTTATTCTACTGTTTAATCTGTCTTATTCTCTTTATTTTAATTTTCTATTACTTTGTTTAAATCTTTTGAAATCCTTTTTGTGTCTTTTTATGTGTTTCTTTTGCAAATGTCTCAATGCCTTTATGCGTTATGTAACTTTGAATTGCCTTGTTGTTGAAAGGTGTTATACAAATACATTTGCCCTGACTTTTACTACCTTACCTGTCCTATAACAATATCCTTCTAATAGTATATAGGCCATAGTTCCACCTTGACCGGCTACAACTTAAAAAATATTGTAATTAATAATATATAATATAATAATAATAATACATTTTATTATATCACAATAATCCAATAATATAATATACTGTATGTGTCTGCTGTTTCTATGTCCTGGATGGAAGCAGTGACATCTTACAATCAGTTTCAGATTGAAGCTGAAATGATCCGACCGTCAGTAGATTGACAGCAAATGAATCGACAGTTATTGTTATGGCTGTGGCCGTACCCCCAGCTCAGCTTCCCTGTGTTCCCAGTGCTCCCCTGTCTGTCTCTCTCTATGTTCCTGTTTGTTTGTGTGTGTGCTGGTGTGGGCGTGGTCCATCTTCCTCGCTCTCCTGGCTCCCAGCTCTGCTCTCCCTGCACACCTGTCTCCAATCAACACATCAACTCTCCCAGTCTACTCACCTGCCTCTCATCAGTTCATCTACCTGCAGTATATCTACCAAGGCTCCTCAACAATTCTTCACCAGATTGTTGTTTCAGATCCAGTGGTAGCTACACTCTACGGCCAACTTAGTTTCCACACTAAGTAAATTCTGTTCCTTCGTGTTCCTAGTGTACTAACCTGCTTCTCCTGTGTCCCAGGATCACCACCCGCCTGTCTGTCCCCCGCTTGCCATCTGTCTACCTGCCAGCCACACTTCCCCTCATTCCCTCGCTCACGCCAGTTCCTCCATCACCCCCAACTCCTGCTGCCACCCGATCCCCATTCCCTGCCATCGGCCTCTCATCCAGATCTGCCACAGTATCAATAAAACTCTTCTTACCAAACTCTACTCTGTCCGTCCTGCGTTTGGGTCACACCTAAGTTCATATTCCATTTTAATAATAATAATAATACATTTTATTTATATAGCACTTTACATGGTACATGGTATATTTTCTTTAATGTAAAGATTTTTTGATTTTCTCTGTTTCATATCATTGTAGACTGTTGTTCAGACAAGACCTTCAACACCACACAAGACGCCACCTTGAGCTTTAGGAAACCATTATGTACATTTTCAGGTCTTCTCTGACATTTTAGACCAAACAATGAATCGATTAATTAACAAAACAATCTGCAGATAAATCGACAAGTTCCAGCCCTACTATGAATAGATTATCTAGATCTTTGTCTTTCATGCATTATAACATACAGAGCTGAAACAATCACAATTGTTTCAGTAATTTTTCAAGCAAAAATGCTGAATATTTGCTGGCATATTGTCCCCATTGGTTTGCCGTTATACTTTAATACTTTGGCCAGTATGATCATGAAACAGGTATTAAATTGCATTCCACGTATCATTAAAAAGGTTTTAAAAAGTCTTAAATTTAACTAGAAGAACTCTGCAGAAACCCCACCCATAAAGTGTAGCTGTAAACAGAGCAACAATGTAACAGTGTAGATTGGAACACAGTTAACACCACAGTATGTTTGTCTTTAATACTATAAGTCTAATATTGCTCTCTGAATTTTGCTGTGTTGCCAATGGGGCAATAAAATGTGGGAGAAGTAGGACCACCAACTTGACATGAGGAAGAAAAGAAAAATCACATTCAGGTTTCTTTCAAAGTAAGAAAAAAGCAAAGTATTGTTTTTCTCTGTTGTTCTACTGAGCATTATGTTCATAGCCATCTATTAATGATTTATTTATACCTAGATTGTTTATGTTATTACAGTTAGGGTGCCTTCAAATATTATTGTTCATGACTGGTACCTTGGATGAGAAGTCATTTGTGTGGATTTGCCATCATGCAGTTGACGGTTTCTACCAGGAGAGTGCACTGCACAACCTTTTGTGCCTTGTTACAAGCTGCTGTTACTGGTAGTAAGAACAGTGTCTCTGACTGACAATTAGATTTGAATTTTGCACCTGTACTGTGTCAATGTCCAGATGTACAAAAAAGTCACCAGATGACATAAAATGTCATTGAGTGCCATCATCAGGTCAAAATTTTACTTTGTCCAGTTTGTCCACCTCTGGTTCATGACTAAATACCTGCAAAACTAATGACATCCCATCTCCAGCCTCAGCTGTAGCTGATTGGCTATAAGGTCTTTTTAAAAGGTAGGCCTACTATGTGTAGCAATTTACATTTATTAACTATTTGTATTGCCAATGTGTGAATGGATTGTAATGTAACTTAAAAATGAGACCTTCCCTGACTTTCTCTGTTGACTATAACAGCCTGGACTGATCTGTATAGGACTCGGGATTGTTGCTTAGTCACTAACGTTATCGCTAGAAAAATAATCTCTGAGTGGATATGTTGGTTGGCTAGCTTGGTTTTGGTTTAGTGACAATATTCTGATATATTTATAAAAAATACAACATAGACTTTGTCAGGGATATACAAATGAAGTCCTAGACTTATTTCCATTGTTGTCAATGGTGTTTACAGTCCACTGACTTTTATCAAGATGTAGACAGGCATTCAGTGTCTGACATTAAGATATACTGTGTTAGAAAATAAGAAGTACAGAACTAGAAAACAAAAAATCGATAACATCTTTTCAGAAAGCAGAAGTATCAATAGTTCAATTAAAAATTAAGTATTTATATTTCACACTTTGTTTTGGTGCATAATCCTGCACAAGGAAACATTGCTGAGATTAAAAAAGGGTTTGTGAAGGTGTGTTGACGTGATGATTTTCAGGTGACAGAGTGCCTGAATGATCACGTTGTGAAAATGGGAACACATCCAATCTCTGAGGGTTTGTTGGAGATTTATTCGACACCTGTACAGTATAGAAAAGTGCAACGGCGCTGAAAAAGTATAGTACCACCATCCAGGAAAACTGATCCACAGTACTTACCTGTTCATCATGATGAAGCTGATCCTTTCTCTGGCTCTCATCTGGACACTCTTCAGCACAGGTAACTCCACTTATTCTTACATTAGAGTTTCTGCAGCTACCAGAGAGCCTAACTTAAAACTTTTAAGAGGTTTTTCATTTAACCAAGACAGATTTAAATTTTACACTTTATATCACCAGATGATTTATTTTAATTAACCAAAACAAATTCCATATCCTTGACAATTGTGCTTAAGATAAGATAAAATAAGATAAGACTTAGCTATTCATAGAAATCAGTCCAGGCTGTTAAAGGCAACAGAGAAAGTCAGGGAAGGTCTCATTTTTTAAGTTACGTTACAATCCGTTCACACATTGCAATACAAAGTAAATAAATGTAAATTGCTACACATAGTAGGCCTACCTTTAAAAAGATCTTATAGCTGATCTTATATCTATAGTTTTACAGGTATTTACTCATGAACCAAAGGACTGGACAAATTCAAATTTCACCTGATGATGGTGCTCGATGAAAATTTAAGGGATCACCAAATGCATTAGGATTCATCCTCTGGGGACCATGAATATTTGTAGAGTTGAGATAGTAGATGTTATCACCAAAAACATTAGGAGGTCTCCCTGTTAGAGCTCTTATGAACTAACCATTGAATATGTATTGTATTTAACCATGTTTTACAGGTGGGGTTGTGGGAAATTTTATTTACCAAATGTGGTATAATATTGATGAATCCGTACTGAATCATTGCAGGGTAAGGTCAGAGAGGTCAAATAAGTCATAATCAATATTACAGTATTATGTATAAGTCAATCAAAGTCAATCATATTGATAATGGTCAGGTAAAGTCAGGTTTAGTCATAATCATGATGTAGTCATGTGTTGTTGGATGTGGGCATAATCATAGAAGTCTTGTATTCTTAATTAAGTGCAGCAGCTGGCAGTGGGAGGGCAGAGTGTATCAGACAGTGGGGAAAAAAAGGGAGGAAACTGTGGTGTGGCTCAGAGCAGGCTGAAAACATCACAGAAATTAGGCCAAGGTCAGCAGGTGGTTACGCAACTTTGAGCCCACAGAAGGAGGGGTGAAAGGGGTGGCTATAAAAGAAGATGTGTGCAGGAGCTTCATAGAGTTTTCATTCAAACAAGGTAAGGGATCACTAGACCGGATTAACCTTAATCTGCCTACAATAGACAGTAGGCTACACTACCTGTAACTACAGCAGATTTTAACTTGTCTGAGTCATTAAATGAGACTGAGCATCATGGTTTTATTTGCAGGTAGGTTTCTACTTATGATTGATCGCTTTTCTTTATTGCAATTAGCAAGTTTTGTTCAACACATTTCATATCAAAAGACATCATATGACAGCAAAGTAGAACAAAATAAAGAAAAATTGAAATGTTTTCATATGTGTGCAGTATTTGTGTGACTGTAGTAGGGAAATGTATTTTATATTATAAAGCCTGCATTTTTCCTACCTGACATTTTTAAAAATAATCTTATAATCTTGTTTAAATACATTTATATATGAATAAAAAAGACCAGACCAGTGTACTGTCTCATATTTATTAGTCCTCTTATTAAACAGAGCTTCGAAGGATGCTGCCTTAAACATCTTTAAAAAATAAAACATATATATCCTCCCCAAAGATGCTGCCAAATTCTCACAATTACATACTACTCAGTGTTCAAACATTTCATATATAGTGTACTGTTGTTGTGGTTGTGAAGGATTTGGTTTCTATTTAAAATCTATAATGTGCACAACTCCACAAGGTTTTCAGATACATCACACTTGCTTCATCGTGACACTAGATGTCAGCACTAGATGGGATCATCAGACTGTCAGTCTGTAGTCCGACTGAGGGAGAATTCATCAAAGAATGCATGTGCTTACTTTTGCAGTGATGAGCTTCTCTCCCGTCCTGCAGAAACTCTTCCCTGCTGACTGTGAGCTGAAGCATGAAGCTGTAACATGCATTAACCTGCACTAACATACTCAACTGTTTCAGTGCCGTGAATCCGTACAGGTCCACCCATGACCGCTTCACTAACACTTAAAAAGGTAAACAACAAAAGCATTGATCTGATCAGACATGCAGCCTCTGATTTTAGAAAGAAAACTGAACTTTTCAGTTTGAATCGCAGTTTAAATGTTACATGTGATCGAGTGCTGAAATGATAGAAATGTATCAACAAAAATGTTGATTGATTAATTGTTAATGTCATTTTTCAAGCAAACAGATTTTTTATTCTCTGGCTCCAGCTTCCACAGTGTGACGATTTGCTGCTTTTTTCTGTTTTATATCATTGTAAATTAAACATCGTTTGGGTTTTAAACTGTTGGTCAAACAAGACGAAACATTTGGACTCTATGAACTTGTGATTTTTTGAAAGGCTTAATCAATAAAAGAGCAATTTAATAGCAGCTGAAAATCTTGTTTTTGCTAATCTACAGTGGTTTAACCAGTGGTGGAAGAAGTATTCAGATCCTTTAGTAAAATAAAAGTACCAATACAGAAACTTTAAAAATACTCCATTTCAAGTAAAAGTCCTGCATGAAAAATTGTACTTAAATAAAAGTACAGGAGTATTATCAGCTAAATGTACTGAAAGTATCAAAGTAAAAGTACTTGTTTCACCCCTGTGAAATATTATTCTATCTGACATTATTAGATTGTTAATACTGATGCATCAGCGCATAATTAGCATTTTACTGCTGTAGCTGGTGGAGGTGGGGCTAGTTTTAACTAGTTTATATACAGTTTGTTAGTTTAGTCCAGTGGTTCTCAATCTGGGGTCCCTCCAAAGGCTCACAAGACAAATGGATTTTGAACGAGCAGGAAGAAGAAAAAACTAAAGTTCTGATACACAAATTTGTGTTAATATGTTGGACTTTTGACTGAAGTTTTGCCTTGTTTTGTGAAATTTAAAAAGTTTACAGGAGAAGTCACTTGGTGGAACTGCTAACAACTCATAGACTCATGACAAGGGGCCCCAACTAGACACTGCTTTTTTATTAGAGGTCACAAGCCAATAAGGTAAAAAATAAACAATCAGGAGGAAATAGATCGTAGTGTCTCATATACTGTTTTTTTAATGGCAGAGAAATGATTAGGTAATTAAGATGTGGAGGTTAAAGCTGAGATCGGCCCTGGTGTCAAAATAGAAAATACATTCTGCCCTTCCTTTCATCATATCTGAGATAAACACAAGCTAACAAAACTAACAGATGATGTGTACAGAACATATTCTGCTCTCATTCAGGGATGTGAACAACAGTTTAGTTTCCCAGTTGCTGCTGATTGTTGTTAGGAGACTGTCAGGACTGTCACTGCAGTGTTTTCAGTGTGTTTTCTGTGACTTTAGGTGTCCCTGGTGGTGAATGTAGCCAGTGAATGTGGCTTCACTGAGGAACACTACAAAGACCTGCAGCAGCTCCAGCGGGACTTTGGGCCGTATCACTTCAATGTGCTGGCCTTCCCCTGCAACCAGTTCGGGCAGCAGGAGCCCGGCAGTGACAAGAAGATCGACAGCTTTGTGCGCAGAGTCTACGGAGTCTCCTTCCCTCTGTTCAGCAAAATCGCTGTTGTCGGAACTGGAACCAACAATGTCTACAAGTACCTTGTTGGTGAGTGAGATGTGATGTTGTCGGTGCACTGGTGTGAGTACGTTCTTGTATCACATGGAGACGTTTTCTTTCTGACAACCAGGTTTGCAAACTCTCTTGGAGGGAAGGCAGGTTTGCCAAAAAGTGAGACTTCCACACTTGTCCTTTACTAACTAAATACCCCAGTATATAAAACGTATCAGTACATTTCCATATGAATCAATAACTAATAAATTGAAAAGTTGGGTTATTGCAAAGTCTGCTGTACAACCTGTAAAATTAGGAGCAAAGAGGAGGAGTGTTATAAGTAAAAGAAAAACAGATGAGAGGGGAAGAAAGAACAGTAGACGTGAAGAATAGCAGGGAGGGAAGAAGAGACAAAAATTTGATGTCAGAAGGAAGCGACGCAAGAAAGGAAACTGAAAAGAATGAAGAGAATAAAGGAGGGAAAAAGACATGAAGAAAACAGGAGGATAAAGATGTCGGGAAAAATAAATGAGAAAAGGGTAACAATGGAATAAAGGAAGAGGCCAATAAATGATGTGATAAAAGTAGGAAAGAAGAGAAGCAACAAGGTAAGCATGAAGACACACTGACGGGACACATGAAGTTCACTCCTGTTCATTTTCTATGGGACACGAGTGGATCATTTCTCAAGGCACTGTGGGATGATAGTGGATGTGGGATTGACCAATGAAAAACAAAGGATGGGTCAAAGTTTTAAATTTATCTATAGAGTTTTTTAAAAGAAAAATAACAGACAAATAAATAATGAAACAGTGGTGGGAAATGTAGTGTTTAGCAAGTGTGGGTACATGTCTGTGGAGGAGAAGATCATTACAGATCAACACTGTAATGTACACTGAATGTTTTATTTATATGGTGAAGGCTTTTACTTCTTTGTCTTCTCTCATTCTCTGCAGAGTCTTCTGGAAAGGAGCCTGACTGGAATTTCTGGAAGTATCTAATTGATGTCAACGGCAAAGTGGTGGATGCATGGGGACCAAAAGTTTCTGTCAAAGAAATCCGACCCAAAATAGCTGAAATGGTGCGGCAGATAATCCTAAAGAAGAAAGAAGAGCTTTAACCTCCTGTTCACAGACCCTTTACTACACAGTGTTCTGCAGTATGAGATTTAAATTCATTGGTACATGAACCTAAAGGGATGAACTGAACACATGTTTTGCTTGTACAATCTGACCTTGTTAGAATAAACCCTTCAATTCAAGTCACACAGCGAAAGCAAATTGTACTTGTTTTCTGAAAGCACTGATAAAACACCACTATGTTTTATATCAGGTATATAACATTTGAAACTGCAGCTTGAAGCCAATGAGCTCCCGTTTCCCTATTTGTCAGTCATGTGGTTTTTTTATTCATTCTGATCTGTGGAATAAACTTTTACTGTGATGAGAGCGATGCCTTGCTATTGAGCTTTATGCTACACTGTTTTATTTAATAGACATTTTCAGAACACAGATATTTGTGACTCGCCTTCTTGAAAAGTCCTCATTCTGTGCTGAGGTGTTTAAAGTATATAAATAATCACAGAGCAGTGGTTTCCGGCCAGACTCTTACTGGGCCATGGGTCATTTGATACTGGGCTGCTGGGAAAACAGTAAGATTTGGCGAAAAATTCATTGTTATTGTAACCCAACTGAGGTTCAGGGTAGTTGAATATGTTTAGGGCCAGTATCTCGGTCCGTAAGGAGGGGTTGAGAGAGAATCACACACACACACACACACACACACACTAAGCAAATGGAGCCAGAGGGTGCTTAACTGAAAGTATATTATAATTGTTTCCCGAATGAAAATAAAGCTTTTTCTTTAAAAGTCAGTGTTAACCGTATTCAGTGCATTAAACACAACACCAAACATTCTCAGAAAAGGTCACAGTTTGAACATGTAACATAAATCTCAGGAAACCAATTTCTCAACACAGTTCACTTAGAATGAAAATGTCTCAGAGGTTCCTGAATCCAGGGTTCCTTTGGTTCACTCCTTGAAATTCAGTTTAGTTCCTTTAATGTAGTCAGTTCAGCTAGCTTCAGTCAAATAGGATGGTGTCAGTTCAGTCAGTTCAGTTGCGGGCTCTCAGGTTGTCCGAAAATCAGATGTTAAGATGTGAGGTTTAAACAGTCCTACCACACAGGAAGAACTCAAGCGATGAGAATGAAGGAGCTCATCCTCAGGGCACAGATGATCTTGATCCAACTCCTCGGGGTAAGGAGGTGTTTGGGTTCAATACCGGCTCGCCATCTCCTTCGTCAAGGAGAATTCAAACTCCAAATCCTATGAAAATTTCCAGGGAGTCTCAAAACCTAGCTTGTACAAAAACAAGGCTATTACTATATTGAATCATGACACTCCATTCTGGTATGGCCATAACAAATATCACATTACAATTCTCAAGATACTACTGCAATACAATAGTATTAAAACTCATTGAACTCATTATTATTTATATGCATGTTTTTAGCTTCTTAGCCAGAAATTATGATCATTAATCCCTTCAACCATGAATTATGATTAATAAAAATTTTAACAATGAACTTAATGTGTTTCTCTTTAAATCATGAACTGAATAACAGCGCATAATAATATCGTACATGTCTGTTGTCCTTTGAAAGAATGCTTTAAGTGCACATATTTAGTAGTCTCTTTACACAAACAGCCTGTTATCATTAGCACTGCCAGTGCGTAACAGGGCAACACGCTGCAATATACATAATATGACATTAACAAAAGTATGAAAGTAATCATATCCAGCAACAACGTAAAATAAATCAGTCCTTATTCAAAGAATGCTTTGACTGGAGATTTCACAAAATACAAATTCAAATTTACTTTCAAATTCACATGCACAGCTTTCTGTGGCGCCTCGTGTTGGAGGAGAACATCGGCTGCTATTGTTATCCCGCGCAAGCCAAGCGAGCTAAATCACCAAGACGCTGCCAAAAGCGGTTAACTCCTGGCGCACTGGTCCCTGGATCGACTCTTTCAATCCACACACGATGTCTCAACACAAGCTTAGCGCTCAAAAAGTTACCCACCACCATGTGCTCTAGTAAAACCAGCCTCTGACTCTCGTGATGAGCGCCGTGTCTGCTCGTGTTCACTTTCTCCATACAGCCAAACTTCTACCTGAAGGGGATGGGACTTATTTCCCTCATCTGATCAGAAGTCAGCATTGCCTGATTTAACCAATAAGAACTGAATATGAGTGAAATGCTTTGACTGACACATTGTTCAAGCAATCATAATAATAATAAAATAATATAATAATAAGGGCAATGTAAAATAATCTTACAGGGCTCAATTCTGTACTGGGTTACATTATGAATAATAATTGTATAACTTTTATGTTATCTGTTAGGTAATTACATTGAACTTGGTGTGGATTGTCTGTGCCACAGCTTACATCATTACTGACTGTTAAGCCCACAACAGGATACTTAATGATTTTTAGAAGTATTTCTGGATTTTTTTTGTCTTTATTAGAATATAGTAGAATACAGTAAAGAGCCAGACTCAAACTGGAAATGTTGCAGTTACGTCTTAACTCTAATGTTCTGGAGACCCCAGGCCCTCTTTAGTACCTCAGAAAGTACAGTTAACAATGTTTTGTTAACTTGAAATGACTTTTCCTAAATTTACGAGCCATGATGTTGAACTGAGGACGTGTTTCAGAAGTCGGCTACATAAACTGATGCATTACTTCTGTTTGGGGTCTCAGAAACCCCAGCTGTAAAACATGGTTAAATACAATACATATTCAATGGTTAGTTCATAAGAGCTCTAACAGGGAGACCTCTCTGGGGTCTAATTCACCTAAAACATTAGTAACTTCACTCAGTAGAATAATGTACTTACTTTCTAGCAAACAAAATGAGTTCTTTGTTTGTTCATAGCCCATGCTACATATAAAACATGAAATATTTCTTTATTTGGTTGAGTAACACCCGGCAAGCCCAGTTTGTGTCAAAGGGAAGGGTCACCACTACATATTGGGTTTTAATAAAGTCTGAAGAAAAGCATTTAAAGAAGAAAAAGGGTTAATTTTGTAAGTATGATAATGATTATATAATATTACTAATAGCAGTACCACCCCAGTAATGATTTTTAAGTCATGTAGGTCATCAGTGTGTGATTTTATGGGTTAGAACAAGCACAGACACATTTACATGTGTCTAGCTCTAGCTTGAGAGTGTCTTCTAAAGAGGTAGAGGAGACAGAATTTCTAACACGTGTTTTTTGATATCCTGACCTTTATTTGGGTGCCTGCAAGAACATTGTCAAAAGAGGTTGGAGACCCCTGGCACAGAACAAGGGATAGTGCAAACGAACCTCAAGAAAACTGTGCATGGCTTCAATGGAGAACAGCAGCTGCCCAACATACATAAGTCATTTGTATAATTTCTTCAGATGTGAAGAGATCCAAAAGGGACCGGAGGATAATTTGACATGACCCAGCATGATGCTCCAACAAACAGCCGCGAAAAAAAACACTTTTCTCCCGCGATGATTATGATACACCACTCTCAGGTACATTCGGGGCACATTGAAACACAGACTAAAGACCCAAGGCAATACAACAGGACCATCTGAGGTTATTATTGGAGCTTTGTAGATGACAAAGTAATGTCTGGCCTCATAATGCCACAATAAAACAGTGGCATGTATGAGTAGACTATGAGTCATTGCCTTGGTGTCATGCCATGACATCAATTCAATTCGTTTTCATGGACTCAAAAGATTAAAAAAAAGGTGTTGTTACATTGTAGAATATCTGATGTGCAACTGGAAATGTTAGTGTGAGGGTGGTGCTACAGGAGTGGAGCTTAAAGCAATTTAGCACTGTGACAGATTGTACCATACAAAGGCATTATGACTCGTCTTGGCAGATCCTCTGTTTTTTCTCATAAAGCAGGACAGGCTACATTCAACTTGTCCCATCTTGTTGCAGCTCACTTACTAACAGAGCCAAGGCCTGGTGCACTTTTAGCCGTCTGTCTGTCTCTGTCCACTACTTTGATCCAAACTGAAAAATCTCAACAACTGTTAGATAGATTTCCATTAAAACTTGACTTTCATGGTGCCCAGAGGATGAATCCTAATGCCTTTGGCGATCCCCTGACTTGAAAGTTTTCATTTATCCTGTGAAATATCTCAACATCTACTGTCTCAACTCTACATACATTCACTGTCCCCAGAGGATGAATCCTAATGCCTTCATCGAGCGCCATCATCAGGTCAAAATTTTAATTTGTCGAGTCCTTTGGTTCATGAGTAAAATACCTGCAAAGCTAATGACATTCCCACCAGCCTCAGCTGTAGATATAAGATCAGCTGTAAGTGTTTATAGATGTAGTTGTCAACAACTTGAACTTCTGCTGTGAAGCATCCATAACTAGTATAATAACATCCATAATAATAACATAATAAAAATAATAACATAATAACTGTAACTAATAACATCCATAACTGTCCTTGGATGCCCTCTGGACCCAGTGGAGGTGGTGGGTGGCAGGAGAATGGTGGCCAAGCTATCATCACTACTGGAGACCACTTCCCACCCCCTACATGTCACTCTATCAGCACTGGGCAGCTCCTTCAGCGACAGGCTGCTCCACCCTCGGTGTCTGAAGGAGAGGTACTGTAGGTCCTTTCTGCCTGCTGCTGTCAGACTCTATAATCAGTCAGTGTCAGTGTCAGTGTTATTGGTCAGCATTTGCAAGCACAAATATAAAAGGAGTTCCACAGTAGATTTTGAGTTTGCCCAAGTAGAGAGGTTGAGTGTCTGGTTCACACCTTAGTTTTTTCAGTTTCAGCCACTGGTGGTGGCCTGGTGTGTTTCAGAGCTAGCAATGCACTTGGTGGGGGCTGCTTTTCTCAGTAGGCATTAGAAACATGGTCTGAATGACTGGACATGTTGGTTGTTATTTTATTTTGTTATTTTTGTGCATTAGGGGGGTTAGAGCAGTTGGCTCGGGGACACATCCATGACTGTCTAGGTGGGTCATCAGCATGCTGGTTGCTTAACCGAGTCATTGGGCTCTGTATTTAATTTACCCACCACAACTTCTGCATGAAGTCTAGGGATTGAGTTAGCTAGCTAGATTTCTGGTTAGGTAGATAGCCAGGGGAAAGCATGTCCCCCACTTTAGGCTGTGTTACACACCAGCTGAGTGATTTTAGGATATTGTTCCGGTAGGGGTTGTGGCCTAGTAGCTTCTGGGTTTTGTAGCTTGTTCAGCTATTTTGGTGTTCAGTCTGTGGGTTTTGGAGGTGTGAAAATTGTTGGTCCTGTTCCAGTAGTGTGAATACAGGCCGATGTATTTCAGCTACATATAGGTTGTGTAGACATGGCTTTCAAAGGCTTTCAGTAAGGATCAGTTGTTGAAAATTGCAGAGCATTTCAGCATTGACTGCTCTAGACAATCACAAAAAGACACTATATTGTGTACTTTAAAAGCAAACCTTATTGATCAAGGAGTGTTGCTAACTGTGGATGAGTGCATTAGTGAAAAAATGCCTGCTGCAGCACCTAGTTCTCCTGAACCTCTAGCTAAGGGAGTTCCCCTTTCTGGTGGCTTGGGAGCTACTTTAACATTTGAGCAGCAGAAAGAACTGTTAATGTTACAGCATCAGCAGGCAATAGAGCATGAGGAAAGAGTTAAAGAGCGGGAACTTGAACTGGAAAGGTTGCGACTAAATGTTCGTCTATGCGAAGCTGAAATACAACAACAGCAGGAGAAGCAAAGTTTAGAACGCTACAGATTAGATTTGATCAAAGATGGTAAGCTTTTTGATCCCTCTCACAGCACACGAGCAGAATCAAGGGAATATTTTGATGTTTCTGTTAACTTGAAACTGATTCCCAAATTTTCTGAGAAGGATCCAGACACATTTTTTCTGCTATTTGAGAGGTTGGCTAAAGCTAGGAAGTGGTCTGACTCTGAACAGACTTTGATGTTGCAATGTTTTTGGCTAGAAAAGCCCAGGAAGCTTTGTCTGCTTTAAATATGACTGACAGTGAGGACTATCAAAAAGTTAAAACTGAAGTTTTAATGGCTTACGAACTGGTGCCAGAGGCTTACCGCCAAAAATGTAGAAACTCTAGGAGACAGCAGAATACAACATATGTCGAATTCACCTGGGAGTTAACAACTCTAATCGCTGGCAAGTTGCCTCTGAAGTTGAGACTTTCCCACAGCTGTGTGAGCTTCTTTTGTTAGAGCAGTTTAAGTCTACTCTTCCGGAACGTATATCTGTGACAGCATATCACTGCCAAAATCCGTGCGTGCAAATGAGATCCTTGCGCGCGCAACTCAAACAGCCACGCATATTTTTTTTGCGAGCACTTTCACAGCACTCGCGTGCAAAATATTTCTGCTCGCGTGAGCAATATTTGTTGTGTCTCGGCGGCGTTGTTAAGTTTATTTCATGTCAGGTCCTCGTTTTAGTTTTATGTTAAGTTGCTGTCACTCATGTCTAGTCTCGTCCTGCATTTCCTGTTTTATTTTGTACTAATCCTTTCCTCTTGTTTCAGACCCTGACTTCCTCCCTTTGTGTGATTTTCCCGCCGTTGTGATTGTCTACCCCGCCCCTGATTATTTTCACCTGTGTTCCCCTACCTCATGTATAAATAGTCCGTGTCTCCCCTTGTCCTGTGCCAGTTCGTCTTGTTTGAGTCCGTCAACGGTTTGAGCCAAGCGTACCAGCGATTCTCCCATGTGTCAGGTTTTGCTACAGTTTGTTACATTTTGATCCTCCTTGTGAGCGTTTTTTGTTATATAATACATCAGTAAAGGATTTTTGGATTTTTGGATTTTTAATACTCTGTCTGACGAGTCGTGCATTTGAGTCCTCCAGTTCTGTGTCCAAGTTCGTGACAATATTGTAGCCTGCGGGGAGAAAACAATGCTTTGAGTGAGTGCAGCTCTCCTGTCGCAAAACTTTCACCTGCTTGCTGGCGAGTGGATTTTCTTTTTGGCAGTAAGTGGGCGGATCCAGTCACCATTGTATCCCTAAATATAATTGGTCACAGTCCATCCATTCATTTTACTAGTTTCATAATGCTACATTTACATTTTACTATGAGAGAAACGGTCCTGAATTATTACACTAACCTACCGTTATCTGATTAGCTAACATTAGCTGTAACGTTAGCTAGCTAATCAGATAACGGTAAATGTAGCATTATGAAAAAGAAAATCCACTCGCGAGCGAGCAGGTGAAAGTTTTGCGAGCAGGAGAGCTGCACTCGCTCAAAGCATTGTTTTCTCCTCGCAGGCTACAGTATATACAGCTGGAGTGCTGTGAAATCGCTCGCAAAAATAATATGCGTGCGTGGCTGTTTGAGTTGCGCACGCAAGGATCTCATTTGCACGCGCAGATTTTGGCAGTGAGATGCCGTCATATATAGCTACTTACCTAAATGAGCACAAGGTAAAAAGTGTATACGATGCAGCAGTATTGGCAGATGAGTATGTGTTGACTCTCAAAGGAAATGATGACTGGAGATGCAGGGAGACATTCTCCACCAGCCAGAGGGGAAATGGATTTGAGCCAGAGACTCACTCATTCAAACCTGGAAATGGTTGTGCCAAGCAGGACCAGAGCAAGTCCTGTAACTATTGTTTAGGACAAGGTCATTGGAAAAATGAATGCCCTGTGTTAAAACCTAAAAGCAAACCTCATCAGGGGAACCATCCAGTGAAACCAGTTGCCCTTGCTGTCTCAACTGGTCCCGCTGAAAGAGCTAAGGCTATAGCGGCAGTGCAGTTTCACACCAAGCCTGAGATACCTTTGTCTTCCATTCCTGTGATTTCTGAGTCATTAACTCAGGCCGACTTGCAGTTAGTTGACCCAGGTTATAGGCCATATGTTTCTAGAGGGTTTGTGTCTTTGGTGGGGAGTAATCACAAGGTACCTGTAAACATTCTTAGACTCAGCTGCTTTGGACTCTTTCATCTTGGCATCTGTGTTGCCATTCTCCTCTGACACAGATACTGGTGGTTGTGCTAAAGTTGAAGGGACCCATTGAAGGGATACAGGAAATTTTAGGAAATGATTTAGCTGGTGCTCAAACGTGGGGAAAAGCTAAATTTACATTCAAAACCTAACTTAACACACAAAAATGCCAGGGATGGATCAGGCATGCAAAAACGATTGTTTCCCAGGTGTATTGCAATAATATATAATATTACTAATAGCAGTACCACCCCAGTAATGATTTTTAAGTCATGTAGGTCATCAGTGTGTGATTTTATGGGTTAGAACAAGCACAGACACATTTACATGTGTCTAGCTCTAGCTTGAGAGTGTCTTCTAAGGAGGTAGAGGAGACCGAATTTCTAACGCGTGTTTTTTGATATCCTGACCTTTATTTGGGTGCCTGCAAGAACATTGTCAAAAGAGGTTGGAGACCCCTGGCACAGAACAAGGGATAGTGCAAACGGACCTCAAGAATACTGTGCATGGCTTCAATGGAGAACAGCAGCTGCCCAACATACATAAGTCATTTGTATAATTTCTTCAGATGTGAAGAGATCCAAAAGGGACCGGAGGATAATTTGACACGACCCAGCATGATGCTCCAACAAGCAGCCGCGAAAAAAAACACTTTTCTCCCGTGATGATTATGATACACCACTCTCGGGTACGTTCGGGGCACATTGAAACACAGACTAAAGACCCAAGGCAATACAACAGGACCATCTGAGGTTATTATTGGAGCTTTAATATAGTAGATGACAAAGTAATGCCTGGCCTCACAATGCCACAATAAAACAGTGGCATGTATGAGTAGACTATGAGTCATTGCCTTGGTGTCATGCCATGACATCAATTCAATTTTTTTAAAAGTGTTGTTGTTACATTGTAGAATATCTGATGTGTAACTGGAAATGTTAGTGTGAGGGTGGTTCTACAGGAGTGGAGCTTAAAGCAATTTAGCACTGGGACAGATTGTACCATACAAAGGCATTATGACTTGTCTTGGCAGATCCTCTGTTTTTTCTCATAAAGCAGGACAGGCTACATTCAACTCATCCCATCTTGTAGCAGCTCACTTACTAACAGAGCCAAGGCCTGGTGCACTTTTAGCCGTGCTAGCAGAGTGGCTCTATGGATGGCAGTGTCTGTCTGTCTGTCTGTCTGTCTCTGTACACTACTTTGATCCAGACTTAAAAATCTCAACAACTGTTAGATAGATTTCCATTAAAACTTGACTTTCATGGTGTCCAGAGGATGAATCCTAATGCCTATGGCGATCCCCTGACTTGAAAGTTTTCATTTATGCTGTGAAATATCTCAACATCTACTGTCTCAACTGCTGGTGTATAAACAGACAATGAATGACAATATAACATAAAATGTGTCTTAATAGGAGAAGTTATATTTGCCAGTTTTTCTATCGTACTTCACCAGAGAAAAGTGAACATCTGGAATCAGAAGTGAAGTACATGTTAGAACACAATATTGGAGTTCCCTCCTAATCAAGTTGGGCCTCTCCCTGTTTGCTGATGAAAAAACCTGACCAGACCTTTCGGCCATGCACTGACTTTTGCAAAGTAAATAAGATTACCAAACCACGTTCTTTTCCATTGCCTGGTGTGGATGACTATGTGGACAAAGTTGTCTCTGCAAAATGTTTTAGTAAATTTGATCTGTTGAAGGGTTACTGGCAGATGCCTTTGTCCAAACATGCTCAGGAGATTGCCTCATTTATAACATCTTCTGGCTTGTATTCCTACACGGTGATGCCCCTTGGTCTGAGAAAAGCACCCAGTGGTTGCTGGACTAGAGGGCTGTGCTGTATACCTGGATGATGTCATCTACAGCGCTACATGGGAAGATCATGTATAGCGAATACAAGCCTTGTTTGACCGCCTTGCATGGGCTCAGCTCACAGTGAATCTGGCAAAGTGTGAGTTCGCCAGGGCCACTGTGACCTACTTAGTTAAGATAGTTGGTCATGGGCAGGTCCGGCCTGTGAGAGCCAAAGTCCAGGCTATTGATCAGCTTCCTCCTCTATCCATTAAAAAAGAGCTTATGCGGTTTTTAGGCATGGTCGGTTACTATAGACAATTTTGTAGGAACTTTTCCACTGTAGCTGCACCTCTTACAAGCTTTCTCAGTTCCAAAGTTAAGTTTGAGTGAACACCTGGTTGTCAGAATGCTTTTGAAGAGGTTAAGGCGTTGATTTCCTCTGCCCCAGTTTTGGCTGCTCCCCGTATGGATGAGCCTTTTCAGTTGCAAGTGGATGCTAGCAAGTTGGGTGCTGGGGCTATTCTGTTGCAGGCTGGGGAGGATGGTGTTGACCATCCAGTCAGTTTTTTTTCTCGGAAGTTCAGCTCTTACCAGCTGAAGTACTCGATTGTGGAAAAAGAGGCATTGGCTTGGGCTATGCAACATTTTGAGATTTATGTGGGGGCTGGTGTTAAACCTCTCATTGTGTATACCGATCACAACGCTCTCACATTTCTCCACTCAGTGCAGAATCCAAACCAATGCCTTATGAGGTGGTATCTTTTCCTTCAGCCAGTCAACTTAGACATCCGCCATATCAAGGGTGTGGAAAATGTCTTGGCTGATGCGTTGTCTAGAGCTTTGCCCCAGTAAATCAAAGTGACCATTTACCTGTCTGACTAATATGTTTGCCTGTTTTATCCTCTTTCTTCTCTTAAATTGCTTCTTACAGGTACAAAAGTTGCTGAGTTGGTAGGGGGCAAAATTGGTCTGAACAGGACATGCTGTGACAGGAAGCCAGGGGGGGCCCACCCTCCTGGCTTCCTGTGCTGCTTGGCCCTGTTCACTTTTCATCAGAAGTGGCTGCACCTGAGAGTGGGGAGTGGCTAAGGTTACAAAAGCCTGCTCTCCCAGGCCACTCGCTCTCTCTCACTTGGACGCCTTCCACTTCCCCCTGGTCTCAGCAGCTCTTTGGGTTACTTTGGCTTGTACTTTTATACAACACTCTACATACACCTACACCCATCCATACATGCTTTGCACCACTGATGTTTTACACCTCCACACCCCACAGCAGTTTGGGTTAAATGGCTAAATAAACTGAATTGGCATTGAACAGTTTTGTGTTGTGGACTCCTACTTTTGTTACAAGCTTGAGCCAAGTTGGTAACAGTTTCAAGCATTGCTCAATATTGAGTTCACTTTAGTCGGCACAACAGCAGTAAATGTGGACTAAACTGTGGATAACTTTTAATTGCTTTGACACAAAATGCATCCAGTGACAGATCTTTCAAATTTCATCAATTGTTTTCGCACTCAAACTCAAAACACCACCATAACTCTGTATTTACAGTCCATTTTTTCCCATTTGCAAAAGCTAAATTTACATTCAAAACCTAACTTAACATACAAGAATGCCAGGGATGGATCAGGCATGCAAAAAGATTGTTTCCCAGGTGTATTGCAAGAGAAGCCATACAGTGTGATGTGGATGAAAGAACAGGGTTGACTAGCACTGCTGTATGTCTATATCCGTAGCTATCGTATGCATGAATGTATAGTGAATATATACATGCTTGTTTTGTATTACATAAGTAGAATTTAGGCAAATTAAGCCTACTAAAGCATATTGCATAATTTCTGACTGGAACATACAGCATACTGTAAGGTAGCACATTACATGCAAAAATAAGATGCCATTCATTTTATTTTACTGCAAAAAATGTGAGTGAGATGTCTGTTGTGCTGAGCTGCATGTTGATAAATAGAACTGTGTGAAGAGTTTTGAAAAAGTCAACTCAGTATGGAGAAATACATGTAACCACAGACATAGTAGAGAGGGGAATAGTGGAACTAAATACCTGGGGCCAAAGGATGGGGGAGGGCCCTCAAAAAGCCTGGAATAAATAGTTAGGTTTGATCGGTTCTATGTAATTCTTGAAATACAGCCAGACAATGATCCTTTCTCAGTGAAGGAGTGTGCTTTATTTCCAGGTAACTACACAGCTCTGACAAAGAATCCTCATTATTCAATTACCACACAGCTAATTTTGGATTATATATTTTGGATGATAGTAGGCAAAAAAGTAGTGTTCCCTTGTGTACATGTATGTGTCTATTACATTGCTTCCTACTTGTCCAACCTCAGCTTCACTCAGACTCCATCCCCTTTGTCTTGAATTTGTATTTTCTAACCCTGTAACTGCCAACTAAAGATGGCAGCAGGCAGTAAACCCAAGTCCAGGCTTTCAAAGGTCTTCTCAGAGTCTTTCAGGTGGCTTCATGGGTGCATCGTTGCTGCTTTTTCTGTGGTCTAATACAGGACAAAGATAAGGAGTACAAGTAGCAGATGGGTCATACCCAGTCTGATACAACAGGCGTCACTGGCAGTTTTTGTAGTTGCGGCTAATTGTGTTGCTGCGGTGGCCGGGGCAGAAGTTGCTGTAGTTGTTGTTGTTTGGGAGGATGTGGTTGCAGTTGTTGGGGCAGGGGTTGTTGTCATCGAGGTGGCGGTTGTTGTGGCAGCAGTTGTTGATGTTGGGGCAGCTGCTGTTGTTGGGGTAGCAGAAGTTGTTTCTGGGGCAGCAGCTGATGTTGATGCTGTGGCAGCAGCTGTTGTTGAGGCAGTGGATGTTGTCGTTGGGACAGCCGTAGTTGCTGTTGGGGCAGCAGTTGTTGGGGCACTGGATGTTGTTGTTGGGGCAGCTGTCGTTGTTGGGGCAGCAGTAGTTGTTGCTGGGGAAGCTGTTGTTTGGGCAGCAGTAGTTGTTGTTGGGGCAGCGGCTGATGTTGTTGGGGCATCAGTAGTTGTTGTTGGGGCAACAGCTGTTGTTGTGGGGGCAGGAGTAGTTTTTGTTGTGGCGGCTGATGTTGTTGGGACAGCTGTTGTTGGGACAGCAGTAGTTATTGAGGCAGTGGCAGCTGTTGTTGGGGCAGCAGTTGTTTGGGCAGCAGTAGTTATTGCTGTTGCAGCAGCTATTGTTGTTGGGGCAGCAGCTGATGTCGTTGGGGCAACTGTTGTTGTTGGGGCAGTGGATTTTGTTGGGGCAGCAGTAGTTGTTGCTGGGGCAGCGGATGATGTCGTTGGGGTAGCAGTAGTTGTTTGGGCAGTGGATGTTACTGGGGCAGCAGATATTGTTTGGGCAGCTAATGTTGTTGTTGGGGTAGCTGTTGTTGTTGGGGCAGCAGTTGTTGTTGTTGTTGGGGCAGCCGTTGTTGTCGTTGGGGCAGCCGTTGTTGTCGTTGAGGCAGTGGATGTTGTTGTTGGGCCAGCAGTTGTCGTTGGGGCAACCGTTGTTGTTGTTGGGGCAACCGTTGTTGTTGTTGGGGCAACCGTTGTTGTTGTTGGGGCAACCGTTGTTTTTGGGGCAGCTGTTGTTGTCGTTGGGGCAGCTGTTGTTGTCGTTGGGGCAGCTGTTGTTGTCGTTGGGGCAGCTGTTGTTGTCGGTGGGGCAGCTGTTGTTGTCGTTGGGGCAGCTGTTGTTGTCGTTGGGGCAGCTGTTGTTGTCGTTGGGGCAGCTGTTGTTGTCGTTGGGGCAGCTGTTGTTGTCGTTGGGGCAGCTGTTGTTGTCGTTGGGGCAGCAGTTGTCGTCGTTGGGGCAGCTATTGTTGTTGGGGCAGTTGTTGTTGGGGCAGCAGTTGTTGTTGTTGTTGGGGCAGCTGTTGTTGTTGGGGCAGCGGCTGATGTCATTGGGGCAGCTGGTGTTGTTGTTGGGGCTGAAGTTGTTGTTGAGGCAGTGGATGTTGTCATTGGGACAGCTGTCGTTGTTGGGGCAGCTGTTGTTGTTGGGTCAGCCGTTGTTGTCGTTGGGGCAGCGGCTGATGTCGTTGGGGCAGCTGTTGTTGGGACAGCAGTAGTTATTGAGGCAGTGGCAGTTGTTGGGGCAGCAGTTGTTGTTTGGGCAGCAGTAGTTATTGCTGGTGAAGCAGCTGTTGTTGTTGGGGCAGCAGCTGATGCCGTTGGGGCAACTGTTGTTGTTGGGGCAGTGGATGTTGTTGGGGCAGCAGTTGTTGTTTGAGCATCAATACTTGTTGCAGGTGCACCAGCTATTGTTGTTGTTGGGGCAGCAGTTATTGTTGTTGGGGCAGCAGTTATTGTTGTTGGGGCAGCAGTTGTTGTCGTTGGGGCAGCAGTTGTTGTCGTTGGGGCAGCCGTTGTTGTCGTTGGGGCAGCCGTTGTTGTCGTTGGGGCAGCCGTTGTTGTCGTTGGGGCAGCCGTTGTTGTCGTTGGGGCAGCCGTTGTTGTCGTTGGGGCAGCCGTTGTTGTCGTTGGGGCAGCCGTTGTTGTCGTTGGGGCAGCTGCTGTTGTTGTTGCGGCAGTGGATGTTGTCGTTGTTGGGGCAGCAGATGTTGTTGTTGGGGCAGCTGCTGTTGTTGGGGCAGCAGTAGTTGTTGCTGGGGAAGCAGTAGTTGTTGTTGGGGCAGCAGTAGTTGTTGCTGGGGCAGCAGTAGTTGTTGCTGGGGCAGCAGTAGTTGTTGCTGGGGCAGCAGTAGTTGTTGCTGGGGCAGCAGTAGTTGTTGCTGGGGCAGCAGTTGTTGTTGCTGGGGCAGCAGTTGTTGTTGCTGGGGCAGCAGTTGTTGTTGCTGGGGCAGCAGTTGTTGTTGCTGGGGCAGCAGTTGATGTTGCTGGGGCAGCAGTTGATGTTATTGGGGCAGCAGTAGATGTTGTTGGGGCAGCAGCTGTTGTCGTTGGGGCAGCTGTTGTTGGGACAGCAGTAGTTGTTGAGGCAGAGGCAGTTGTTGCTAGGGAAACAGTTGTTGTCGTTGGGGCAGGTGTTGATGTTGGGGCAGCAGTATTTGTTGCTGGGGGAGTAGGTGTTGTTTGGGCAGCGGCTGACGTTGGTGCAGCAGTAGTTGTCGCTGGGGCAGCTGTTGCAGCAGCTGATGTTGCTGGGGCAGCAGCTGTTGTTGTTGGGATAGCTGTTGTTGTTGGGGCAGCTGTTGTTTGGACAGCAGTAGTTATTGAGGCTGTGGCAGTTGTTGGGGCAGCAGTTGTTTGGGCGGCAGTAGTTATTGCTGTTGCAGCAGCTGTTGTTGTTGGGGCAGCAGCTGATGTCGTTGGGGCAACTGTTGTTGGTGCAGTGGATTTTGTTGGGGCAGCAGTAGTTGTTGCTGGGGCAGCGGATGATGTCGTTGGTGTAGCAGTAGTTTGGGCAGTGGATGTTACTGGGGCAGCAGATGTTGTTTTGTTGGGGCAGCTAATGTTGTTGTTGGGGTAGCTGTTGTTGTTGGGGCAGCAGTTGTTGTTGTTGGGGCAGCCGTTGTTTTCGTTGGGGCAGCTGTTGTTGTTGTTGAGGCAGTGGATGTTGTCGTTGGGGCAGCAGTTGTCGTTGGGGCAGCAGTTGTCGTTGGGGCAGCAGTTGTCGTTGGGGCAGCAGTTGTTGTTGGGGCAGCAGTTGTTGTTGGGGCAGCAGTTGTTGTTGGGGCAGCAGTTGTTGTTGGGGCAGCAGCTGTTGTTGTAGGGGCAGCGGCTGATGTTGTTGGGGCAGCTGTTGTTGTTGTTGGGGCAGCTGTTGTTGTTGTTGGGGCAGCTGTTGTTGTTGTTGGGGCAGCTGTTGTTGTTGTTGGGGCAGCAGTAGTTGTTGTTGGGGCAGCAGTAGTTGTTGTTGGGGCAGCAGTAGTTGTTGTTGGGGCAGCAGTAGTTGTTGTTGGGGCAGCGGCTGATGTCATTGGGGCAGCTGTTGTTGTCGTTGGGGCAGCCGTTGTTGTCGTTGGGGCAGCCGTTGTTGTCGTTGGGGCAGCCGTTGTTGTCGTTGGGGCAGCCGTTGTTGTCGTTGGGGCAGCCGTTGTTGTCGTTGGGGCAGCCGTTGTTGTCGTTGGGGCAGCTGTTGTTGTTGTTGAGGCAGTGGATATTGTCGTTGGGACAGCTGTCGTTGTTGGGGTAGCAGTAGTTGTTGCTGGGGAAGCAGTTGTTTGGGCAGCAGTAGTTGTTGCTTGGGCAGCAGCTGTTGCTTGGGCAGCGGCTGATGTTGTTGGGGCAGCAGTAGTTGTTGTGGGGGCAGCGGCTGATGTTGTTGGGGCAGCTGTTGTTGTTGTTGGGGAAGTGGATGTTGTCGTTGGGGCAGCAGTAGTTGTTGTTGGGGCAGCTGTTGTTGTTGGGGCAGCAGTTGTTGTCGTTAGGGCAGCAGTTGTTGTCGTTGGGGCAGCTATTGTTTTTGGGGCAGCTGTTGTTGTTTGGGCAGCAGTTGTTGTTGTTGGGGCAGCAGTTGTCGTTAGGGCAGCTATTGTTGTTGGTGCAGCAGTTGTTTGGGCAGCAGTAGTTGTTGCTTGGGCAGCGGCTGATGTTGTTGGGGCAGCGGCTGATGTTGTTGGGGCAGCGGCTGATGTTGTTGGGGCAGCAGTAGTTGTTGTGGGGGCAGCAGTAGTTGTTGTGGGGGCAGCGGCTGATGTTGTTGGGGAAGTGGATGTTGTCGTTGGGGCAGCAGTAGTTGTTGTTGGGGCAGCTGTTGTTGTTTGGGCAGCAGTTGTTGTCGCGGCTGCGGCTGATGTTGTTGGGGCAGCAGTAATTGTTGTTGGGGCAGGAGTTGTTGGGGCAGCAGCTGATGTCGTTGGGGCAACTGTTGTTGTTGTGGCAGTGGATGGTGTTGGGGCAGCAGTAGTTGTTGCTGGGGCAGTGGATTTTGTTGGGGCAGCAGTAGTTGTTGCTGGGGCAGCGGATGATGTCGTTGGGGTAGCAGCAGTTGTTTGGGCAGTGGATGTTACTGGGGCAGCAGATATTGTTTGGGCAGCTAATGTTGTTGTTGGGGTAGCTGTTGTTGTTGGGGCAGCAGTAGTTGGGGCAGCAGTTGTTGTTGTTGGGGCAGCCGTTGTTGTCGTTGGGGCAGCTGTTGTTGTTGTTGAGGCAGTGGATGTTGTTGTTGGGGCAGCAGTTGTCGTTGGGGTAACCGTTGTTGTTGTTGGGGCAGCTGTTGTTTTTGGGGCAGCTGTTGTTGTCGTTGGGGCAGCTGTTGTTGTCGTTGGGGCAGCTGTTGTTGTCGTTGGGGCAGCTGTTGTTGTCGTTGGGGCAGCTGTAGTTGTTGTTGGGGCAGCAGTTGTCGTTAGGGCAGCTATTGTCGTTGGGGCAGCTGTTGTTGTTGGGGCAGCGGCTGATGTCATTGGGGCAGCTGGTGTTGTTGTTGGGGCTGAAGTTGTTGTTGAGGCAGTGGATGTTGTCATTGGGACAGCTGTCGTTGTTGGGGCAGCTGTTGTCGTTGGGGCAGCCGTTGTTGTCGTTGGGGCAGCGGCTGATGTCGTTGGGGCAGCTGTTGTTGTTGGGACAGCAGTAGTTATTGAGGCAGTGGCAGTTGTTGGGGCAGCAGTTGTTGTTTGGGCAGCAGTAGTTATTGCTGGTGGGGCAGCTGTTGTTGTTGGGGCAGCAGCTGATGCCGTTGGGGCACCTGTTGTTGTTGGGGCAGTGGATGTTGTTGGGGCAGCAGTAGTTGTTGCTGGGGCAGCGGATGATGTCGTTGGGGTAGCAGTAGTTGTTTGGGCAGTGGATGTTATTGGGGCAGCAGTTGTTGTTTGAGCATCAATACTTGTTGCTGGTGCACCAGCTATTGTTGTTGTTGGGGCAGCAGTTATTGTTGTTGGGGCAGCAGTTATTGTTGTTGGGGCAGCAGTTGTTGGGGCAGCAGCTGATGTCGTTGGGGCAACTGTTGTTGTTGTGGCAGTGGATGGTGTTGGGGCAGCAGTAGTTGTTGCTGGGGCAGCGGATGATGTCGTTGGGGTAGCAGTAGTTGTTTGGGCAGTGGATGATATTGGGGCAGCAGTAGTTGTTTGGGCAGCAGTAGTTGTTGTTTGGGCAGCAGTAGTTGTTGTTGGGGCAGCAGTAGTTGTTGTTGGGGCAGCAGTAGTTGTTGCTGGTGCAGCAGTTGTTTGGGCAGTAGTAGTTATTGCTGGGACAGCAGTTGTTGTTGTTGGGGCAGCAGCTGATGTTGTTGGGGCAGCAGTAGATGTTGTTGGGGCAGCAGCTGTTGTCGTTGGGGCAGCTGTTGTTGGGACAGCAGTAGTTGTTGAGGCAGAGGCAGTGTTTGCTAGGGAAACAGTTGTTGTCGTTGGGGCAGGTGTTGATGTTGTTGGGGCAGCAGTATTTGTTGCTGGGGGAGTAGGTGTTGTTTGGGCAGCGGCTGATGTTGGTGCAGCAGTAGTTGTCGCTGGGGCAGCTGTTGTTGCAGCAGCTGATGTTGCTGGGGCAGCAGCTGTTGTCGTTGTGATAGCTGTTGTTGTTGGGGCAGCTGTTTGGACAGCAGTAGTTATTGAGGCTGTGGCAATTGTTGGGGCAGCAATTGTTTGGGCGGCAGTAGTTATTGCTGTTGCAGCAGCTGTTGTTGTTGGGGCAGCAGCTGATGTCGTTGGGGCAACTGTTGTTGTTGGTGCAGTGGATTTTGTTGGGGCAGCAGTAGTTGTTGCTGGGGCAGCGGATGATGTCGTTGGTGTAGCAGTAGTTTGGGCAGTGGATGTTACTGGGGCAGCAGATGTTGTTGTTGGGGCAGCTAATGTTGTTGGGGTAGCTGTTGTTGTTGGGGCAGCA
>SEMN01001760.1:0-28897 GCA_005408345.1 Macquaria australasica | reverse complement strand
GTGATTGTCTGCTCCATCCTAATTGTCTCCACCTGTTCCCCATTTCCTTTTGTGTATTTAGTCTCGGCGTCTCACCTGTTTTGTTGCTAGTTCGTTGCCAATCCCTGTATTGTGTCGAAAAGCTCTAGAAAAACCTTGTCAAGTGATCTCATTATTATAATTAAATTCCGTAAACTGTCTGTCTGCCTCCTGCGTCCTGCATTTGGGTCCTCTGCCTAGTCTGAATCGTTGTCACAATGTCTTTTGTTGTTTTAGATGACCAAGGTAAAAACAGTTTGTTTGGATATTTAACATTAAATACTAAAAGTGGAGTTATTTTATGACAGCAAAATACAGTGTTATTTAATCTCAAAAAAGATGTGCAGATTCACTCAACATGGGGCCCCTGCTGGATAATATTGTATTATACTCAGTTGAATGGGAGGTGTACTGGTCATGCGGGAGCCACTACTGCAGAGAGAGTGTCATTTCTCCTGCACTCCACAGTTCACACAGTTCTCCTGTGATGATTCTGATGCACAACATGATCAGCACTAAAAGTGAAGCTATACACAGATCCACTAAGGACATACTGAGACACAGTCCTGAGACTATACCGAATCCAATTAGACAGAACGTGATTTGGATCTGGCCTGACTTGGGTCCTGGGTCAGGACTCAGTTACTAGTAATGGAGGGGACATGTGAAGACCTCTCTTTTAGATTTACAGTCTCCTGTGGTTTAGCTCTGGACGTTCAAGGGACCACCAACTATGTGCTGTTATTAGTGTGCATTTTCTGTGCACTGCACCAAAAGTTTTCCATAGCTGCCATACCTCCAGTAAAATAATTCATGGTGCGAAATGGTGCGAATGAGAAAGTAAAGCCTTCGTCTAAACAGCCGCTAGCACCGGCTAAAGGCTTCACACAGAAAACCAGCTGAGTGATACTGACATCTCATCTCACTCACATACACACCCACCCACCCACCCACACACACACACCCACACACCCACACACCCACACACACACACACTGACCAGTCTCCTATCATCTCCTCTCCTCTCCAATGGGCAGCAGTCTTTAGAAAATTAACTTTGAGAAGTCTGGAAAAGACATACAATTCATCACATACAACTCTGTGAACCACAACACTATTAGAGAGGGAGGGGGGTGTGTGTTGCACTGACAGCCATCCCACAGAACTTACTGTAGGTTTGGCCGAGGTGATGTGTGTGCATCTGTGTGTGTGTGTGTTGCCATCTTCGGAGGCTTTGATAAATGTGTCTATTTGGTGGTGTGTTTGAGGCAGACTGGCTGTGTGTGATGGATGGATAGAAAGCAGCTGCTAATATGTGGGATGGGACAAACACTGCTACACTGCTATCATCTACACCCATCCCACTATTAACACCTCAGCTATACATACACAGTGCAAGAGAACACCACACACAGCTGTTTATGCTTAACAGGCAATATTATTATTGCTGCTATTCTCTTACCTCTTAACTTACCTAAATACTAAATACTGATAGTGATATCAGTATCACTCATTATGTTCAGATTGGACATTGTTCATGGGAGAAATACAGCCCTAGGTATTGTGTTTCTGTTCACCAAAATAGTATTCCTATCAGGGTTGAAATGCCTGTGCTGGACATGTCCATCTACTTGGAATGTTTGTTTGTCCAATGTGATTATGGTGTGAACTGGGTTGCACAGCCTGGAGACATGGAGGACATGGTTTTTAAAAGTAAAATCATAAATATGAGGTGGCACAAAGTGCAAAGCCACAGGACCAATTTCAATCCCTGGCTTAAATACAATTGTCAGTGTTTGTGGGTGGGAAGCTGGTGAGGGATTGCATCATTCTTTCTGCACTAGCAATTCCTACTGGTGTGTTGGTGCTCCCAACACACCAGTACAAGGGGGAGTAGGGTCTGGGTAGGTATAGCATGAACCCCTGTGCATCACGGCCTCCTGGAGAAGCTCCTTGCTGCCAGGTGAAAAGAAGCATCCAATGACCAGAGGGGACACAAAGACAAGTATGTAAACAGATCAACAGAGTGAACCACAAGCTCTAGGTACCATGGTGGACTTGGCCCTTCCATGTTGGGAGGAAAAGTGGGTAGCAGTAGAGATAGATGATCCTGTTTTATTTTATATCTGTGCAAGGCTTGCATATCTGATACCTATAATCTTAATTTCTGATCATCAGTCATGGAAAGATGAACAGAGAGCAATATGCATCTACTGTAATGACCGAAAATGTGTTACAACGCCTGCTGCATGTAATCATACTGAGTTCATGGAGAAAAATCAGAGATCAATGTTGTGTCTTTGTTGTGGCTTTACAGTATGTTCACCACCACTTCCACTTCCAAGAGACATGGGAGAGCACCTCACAGCTGAAGAGATATGTATTAAAAATGATAATGAATGAATAGCTAAACAGATGTGGAGTAATGCACCATCATTGTGTTTCCTCTTCTCAGGTCATTCCTCTCTGTTGAGGCTGAACTATAACATATTTAGGGTCATCTGTTGTTGGCTGAGTTTATAGCGTGGACTGTGTATTGTTAGCAGAACTGTAGAGAGATGTACCTGCTGTGTGTATACAAAAGGTTTTTGTGTTTATCTTGGAACACATCTCCAGGTCAACAAGGTCCCTGTGACCTTCTACCTCTTCCCCTGTCCTCTCCCCTCACCCCCCTCACCCTGCCAGGCTAACAGAGACTTCACTGTCAACACCAGGCTTTATTAACACTGACACTTACAGGTTTGGGTGTAAACTGCAAATAACTTTTATGTATTAATACCTGATGTATTTGTTTGTGTTTCCCAGGATGTTTTCTTTCCAATGAGCCACCCCTGTGAAAGCAGTAAAACTAAATATTGTCTGTCGGTCGCGTTGCTTCATTGTAACCGAACCTTCAGTGTCAGTCTGAGGAGACTATTGATTTTAATTAGCGTCTGCCCACAGGGAGCTGGCTGATGATTGGAGAAGAGTAGGATGTCCTCAAAACTATGATAAAAATCACACACACACACACACACACACACACACACACACACACACACACACACACACACACACACACACACACAGAGCTAATAATTAGGTTTAATCAGTGGTAGAATGGCTGGAGCTCCTGTCCAAGGTGCTTAGAGGTGGAAGGAAACACAGAGAGAGACACTAATTGTCAGGTGGAAACCTCCTAAGTCCAGTTTGGTGGTTTGCTGGCCATAGTCTTTTATAAACCAATTTAAACCTCAATTTAAGAGTTATTTAAGCACACACTGTACTGTGCTCATACTCAAATACTGGCCAGCATGAATAAACAAAGGGCAGTCCAGTGTCCAAAACTAGGACGAAAAATATTATTTGACGACTCCTTTAAAAAAAAGACTCTGGCTAAATGTATTTGAATTTTCTTTGCAAATAAACTAACAATTACACAAACAAATACACATATAAGCTAATGACTGTTTTATAGCCTAGTCTCACCTGCACGCATTTGCAGAGTTATACGTTGTATGTTTCTGATGAGTATAACAGTACGCTCTGTCCAAAAACATCTCTTGATTTAGCTGCTCGACCTGCAGTAATAAGCAGCATCTTGCATTTCAGTAATGTTATGTCTCTGCCAGTAATATTAGCTACTGTTATTGATTCTATGAAGGAAAAATGATTTATGCACTATATTGATCAAATTCTGAAATTTGAACAAAAAGCAATAACTACATGCTGGCAACAAACCACAAAAACAAGCAGGCCTGCACAGCAACATAAGCTAATGTTAATGTAACATTAGCAAGGGCTGTGAATGTGGATGAAACATTAGGGTTACTTTCATTTGGCTAAGGTTTGTGTTTATAGACTTTCAGAGAGCAGGATTAATGTCAGCCATCTAAATCTTCCTGTAGATACTCGTTATAGGAATATTACTGGGTTAAAGTTATCAAATGTTTTAGCTGCTCGTCTCAAGCTAAGCCCAGAGTGTGAGCAGTATTTTAGTATTTTTTTGTATGAATTGAACAAGTGAGATATAGCGTGTTAATTAGAGGTGGTGGTTGATCAGTTGAGTGTAATATATATTTTCACAGCTTTAATTCCATCAGTACAACAACAGTCATGTCACACTCACCAGTTTCTTTATTTTTTATTTTTTAACAGAAATACTATTTTTTCCACTCATTGTTTTCAGCTGCTTCCATTTTACAGTTTTCCAAGCACAGTTATGGTATTGTCAACACTTCCTGTACTAATGTTTCACATTTAAAGCCTTCCACCAGCACAAAGGAATAGTTAGTCAAGTCAAGTCAGTTTATTTATACAGCCCAATATCACAAATCACAAATCTGCCTCAGGGGTTTTACAGTCTGTACAGCAAATGACCCCCTCTGTCCTTAGACCCTCGATTCAGACCCTTTAACAGGAAAAAATGTTAGAAAGCTCAGGAAGAACAACAGAAGAGGACGGACAGACAGGAAGTAGATGTGGTGTGAACAGAATAGACCAACATAGTAAAATTACAGCGTGGACAATCAGGATGACAACATTATAAATAGATTGTAACATATATGATGAATGGATTCAGGAGGACGTCAAGCAACTTCAGGTGTCACCAAACAGACTTGAGCCACAGGACCTCCTGTCCACCATGGAGACCTGGAAGAGGACAGACTACACAAACAGGAGACCCAAAACTCAAGCACACCATTCACACAGGATTTCTGTTAAAAAAAGAAACTCAGGGCACTAGAGAAGTACGTGTGGCATGACTGTTGCACTGATGGAATTAAAGCTGTGAAAATGTACATTACACTCAGTTTATCAGGACAATAGCAGCATCAACACTGGAAACTAGAAGCAGATCAGAAAGAAGTGAGTAAGAAAATATTTTCGTACTCCAACATGATAAGCTATACTTCCAAAGTAGGGGAAGTTTAACATGAGCCTGTTTCAAATCCACTCTTGTTTCCTCTTATTCCTCATGGTGTTCAGAAAATCCAACTCCATCCATCTCTTCCTCTTTCCAACCCTCCATCCAGGGTAAAACTGTGGGTATGTTTTGACATTATATTTCTGCCGTTAACCAGCAGGAAGTGTGACCGGTCATAGTGTGTGTGTGTGTGTGTAATATCCTCGTCCAATCAGAGCACGAGATGGACCGGATCGCTGTCGCTACACAATTACTGGCAAATGTCAATTTCATGGAGGCAATATTGAGGAGATTAACACTCACTCACACTTTCACACACACACAATCTGACACAAACACAGAAACACACAGACAGGCAAAATAACAGGAAGACAAACACCAATAAACACACACACACACACACACACACACACACACACACACACACACACACACACACACACACACACACCCACACGGCAGAGATGGAGTGAATGTTAATGTATGGCCTGAGGAAGGGTGAAAGTGAAGGTGACTGAATACTGTCCAGGCTAATGGAAAGCTAGCCAACCTTAACCCTATCGCTGAAAATCACCTGCACACCACAAAATAGCCCCTCATCATACACACCTGCACATACTGTAATTCACATCTGGTATGAGCTGCCCTGGCATACACCTGTCCTCATGTCCTGCAGCATCGCTACATTTAGCTTCCTGTTGATTCACTCTCACTGACAACTATTAACAGGCTCCAGCTGTCAGACCAACACGGTGACCTGGGATAAACTCTTGGGGGCAACATATTGTCGGCTATTAGCTCATGGGGTTTGTACCACCCCTATTGCCAGACATGAATGCTGATATTGGACAATTCTGCAAAAGATCCGGTTCAGTGTCAAAAATGTTCAACGTTCAATGCCATCACTTTGTGGTCGTGCAAACAATGACGTCATCTCTCAGAAGCATAGACAGAGGAATGATGCCAGAGAATACGGTTTGCATCACGTCTCCTCCCATACCCAACAGTTACTGCAATGTTGGTTTCCTTGACTACAATCTTTCCTTAACATTAGCCAGTTGCCTGAACTTAACCAAACCTTAACCATAGAAGTGGCAGATGAGAAAACACTCAAATGAAATCTTTTCGTCAGTTTCAACGGTCAAATTCTGCCAAATGACCTATTTAGTCATAAAACCAACCCACCCTGGTGGTGGGCTATGCACGAACACAATACAAAATCCAATTGAAACCTGTCTTTCCACTTGTGCTTCCTCTGGATAATCCACATATTAAAACACAACAGTCAATCCAAAGTAGTGGCTGGTTGGTTCAGAACAGGCCCACGGATCATTCTTTTGCTACAACTGCAGTCATCGCTCTGACACACACACACACACACACACACACACACACACACACACACACACACACACACACACACACACACACACACAATCGCTCTTTCACATGGTCTACCAGGCTTGACTCTGGGCTTCAAAGCTTTGTTCTGAGTGATTGACTGGCCACTGACTGCCTGACACTGTGTGTGTGTGTGTGTGTGTGTGTGTGTGGGTGAGGGTGGGGGTGGGGGGTGGGGTCTAGAGTTGTCAGTCCACCTGACTAACACACATTTAGAGTACCTGACTGATCCCACAATCCATTATGGGAGGTTTTTTTTTTTTTACTGAACATTGACTGTGGTGTTAAATAGGTGTCAGACAGCTGAAGTGTGGAGCTCCTGCTGGAGGCCATTCAACACTCAACACGCTGCCTCTATGAAAAGATGAGGAAGATGAAATACTGTAGGTAAAGTTAGCACATACTGTATACACACAGATTATGACAAGATAGAAAAAATATATAAAGCCTTCATACACGATATCATCACATACAGGAAAACACAGTTAGGTACTGTACAAATGAAAACTAACTGCATTCTGCAAACTGGAGTCTCTTAAAGAAACAGTTCAACATTTTGGGAAATATTCGCTTAATAACTACATGCTATTGTTAAGAGCCTGTCATCATTTCAAAATTAAAAAAAAGTATTTACATTTAATTCTTGGTGTCTAATTTTGTCTCTCATCTGGTTATTGCATTTAAACTTTTGCGGCCTGATGGCCACTGTAACCATAAGTGACAATCATGGGTTCATGATGAACGGTAAAATGTAATATAGCAACAGCACAAGACTGACTCAATAATGTCAGCTAGATTAGCTAACATTAGCAACCATTAGCTACTGGTCATACCAGACCAATTAAGGTTGTAGCAACAAAACCCTGAGTGTATTAAATTGAGTGTGTTTTAATGCTTGTTAATTCAGTTTTCATTTGTAAGATTTATCTTCATCGTCATCATATTTACGTTACATAGTGTCACATTAAGTCTTTATATATACTGTACATGTAGGAAGATAATAAATATATATATTGTGATTCTCCTTTATTTTGTTTGTATGTTTATGTGATAAATTCCCATTTACTTCTATACTCGCACGCACACACACACACACACACACACACACACACACACACACACACACATTAAAGTGGTATATATCAATATTTGTGAAACACTGACATATTCACATTTAAGCACTGAGCTTTATCACATGTGAATTTACAAGTGAAGTATTACTCACGTTACTTCTTTTTTACATTTGTTATCTGTATTTATTTCTATTTTTATATCAGTATCAAATTATGTTATAAGAAATTATAAAATATAATTTGGGGGAGGTCCCCATTACAAAACATCACATGTGAAGTGTGAAATATTTTAGTTAAACTCCACAGCTAATACTACACATGTGTAAACATGTATCTCACATGCTTTTTTTAAGGATCTCTTTTAGGTGTGTTTTTATTTTGTTGTAAATAAAATAATAAAATGAAACAAGAAATTACAGAAAAACTAGATTCAGTGTCCACAGCCTGGTGTTCTCCATGTAAAAGGGTGTATAGTGTGTCAGTGGGCAGCGGAGGCTGCAGCTAAATCTGCTCCACATCTTGTCGACTGGCCACAGTCTTAAATCTACAACATTCTGTTGAGCACAGCTTTGCTAACCTCAGACAGCCACCTCTGTGGCACTGCTATCACTCACTGTGTGTGTGTGTGTGTGTGTGTGACCAGACCATACTCCAGATAACCTGATGTTATTGATGCTGAAGACCACAGAGCCACTGCTATCTACATGTGCTGCATAACACAGGTACACACACACACACACACACACGGTGAGGCCATATTAGCAGCCTGCTCAGGTCTGAGAGATTTTGTTGGACAGCGTCCTCTCCTCTCTTTTTCTCTTCATTACTTGTCTCCTCTCCTCTCCTCTCCTTTCCTCCTCTCATTTTCTCTTCATTACTCCTCTCCTTTCCTTTTTTCCTTCTTGTTTTTTTCCTTGCAGTCCCTTCTTTCCTCCTCACTTCTCCCCTCATTGCTTTTGATTTCTTTTATCCTCTTCTCTCTGTTCTCTCCTCCTTCACCCTGCCCTCCTCTCATCTCTGGGTTGTCCCCACAAATTTCCCTCCTTCTCCTCTTCCTTCCTTCATACTTCCTTCTCTTATTCTCCTTCTCCTGTCCTCCATCCCTTCATTCCTCTCTGCACTGTCCCCATAATCTACTTTTCCTCACCACTCTTACCTCCTCTTCTCCTTCCCTCTGGCTCTCCTCCCCTCTCTTCCTCCTCTCATCTGTCTCTCCTGCCCATTTATCTAAATCTGTGCTCTCCTTAACCACTTCTTATCAGAAGTGGCGGTCGCTCTCCATCCTAAATGCACCGCTCCAGATTTTAATTTTCTTTAGATTAATGTCCTCCTCTCCTCTCTTAATGCCTTCAGCCTTCAGCTATCTGGTTCCCAGATGTCTATCAGCGTGCACACACACACACACACACACACACACACACACACACACACACACACACACACACACACACACACACACACAGACTTGAATTGTTACATGTGCACGTGCATACACCGAATTTCAGCTGCTTAAATACACACATTTGTCTCCTCTTTGCTACACCATCTGCACACCGAGACCAAACACACACACACATACACACACACACACACACACCGTGTTACAATCAGCAGGCTGGGAAAATGGAATGGAACAATTTTCTCAAATTTCCTGTAAATTAGAAAGTCTCGGGATGCTCTGCTAAAGCGAAAGAAAAAACCCCAGAAATCTTTTCATTACAACAGACTGAACACAACAAACTAGACCAGAGCAGAGCAGATGAAACCATACAGAGTAGATCAAATAAGACCAGAGGAGGATTCTAACATTAGGCAAAGTCAGGCTGAAGCCTGGGCCCCCCAAAATGGGCCTGTATGAAAATATCAATCAGATATATAAACTAAGATCTGTAATCTTATACCCAAAATTGCCAGGAGGGGTTTTTATTGTATCAGTGTACTGTCTCTGAGGTAGTTGATGGTAGAGCTTAATGTAACAATTTCCACAAAAAAAATTAAACTCTTGTACCTGAAGTCAGTGATTTATCTGTCATTTCGTTACCTTATAGCTGCAATCATCAATATTTTTATATTTACAATTAATTTAATTTAAAGGAGTTACTCACAGTGAAACACTCACATCATCACATTATCACATATTCACTGTTTTGGTTCAGCCTCACCGCTCTCATCAGCCTCATGTCCACTACCTGCTCAACAGCAACCAACAGACAGACCCAGTTAGAGACTAGCTGGTGAACATAGTGAGGCATTTATCAGCTAAAGAGCCAGATATTTCCCTCAGGAGTTGGTGGAGACCAAAAACAGAGCTAACAGAGAGGGAATACTGGATTTAAATTCATCAGGTGACACAAACAATAAATGCTTATTTCGCTCCATATTTGCTGGAAGTGCAAATAGGCAACCTTTTGTTAACACATTAGCCATATCGACCTTATATGTCAGTGTTAAAAAAAATAAAAATCATGCTGCCACTTTAAAGACAAAGTAGGCAGTGCTTGGGGAACCCCTTGCTACATTCGAGAGGTCACACTACATTAATTAAATTCAATTACGCTGCAGTAATTACATTTTTTTTTTACCATTGCTTACACACTAAAATTAAAAATAACTATGATGGCATATCATTGCAAGTGCAAATGAGATCCTTGCGCGCGCAACTCAAACAGCCACGCACGCATGTTATTTTTGCGAGCGCTTTCACAGCACTCGCGCACAGAATATTTCTGCTCGCGCGAGCAATATTGTAGCCTGCGAGGAGAAAACAATGCTTTGAGCGCGCACAGCTCTCCTGCTCGCAAAACTTTCACCTGCTCGCTCGCGAGTGGATTTTCTTTTTGGCAGTAAGTGGGCGGATCCAGTCACCATTGTATCCCTAAATATAATTGGTCACAGTCCTCGTCTTTTAGGATTAGACGTTGTCTTTGTATCGGCTCAAGTACAAAAGAAAGGAAGAAGATACACTGAAGAAATGGATGTGGAAACGCCTCACGTAAGAGCTATTTCATTTTACTAGTTTCATAATGCTACATTTACATTTTACTATGAGAGAAACAGTCCTGAATTATTACACTAACCTACCATTATCTGTAAATGTAGCATTAATATATTCTGCGCACGAGTGCTGTGAAAGTGCTCGCAAAAATAATATGCGTGCGTGGCTGTTTGAGTTGCGCGCGCAAGGATCTCATTTGCATGCACGGATTTTGGCAGTGATATGCCGCCATAAATAACACACAGTTAGTGAAACCTGACACTCAAGGGGCAAAACCTCAGCCCAGATCTGCACAACTATAAGCACATTCTCAGCCTCACACTTTTTGCAAAACACTAAACACACTTCTCTACATTAGACACAGAAATTTAACATGATTGCAATGGATATGAAAAAGTATGTGTTGAAAATGCGCTTGAAACAACATTTTATAACTTTTCTTTATTTCCCTAAGTTTAATTATCAGTTGATATAGTAATCCATTGTGATGTTTTGATTCTGCACTTCCGGGTTTTTCCTGTGGGGGGAGCGTATTGATTGCGGCTCGTTCATTACACTTTGGACTTGAAGCCAGCAACATCGTGTCTGCTTCATTTCTTTGTATTTCTCCCCTTACAGGTAAGAACAATGGTTAAAATATGTTTAATGTCACAGCTCCACCGTGCTCGTTGTTTTTTCCTTGTGTTTCTGGTGTTTTCCCCCTCCCTCTTGTGTCCTGTGTTGTCTGTCTCTCTGTGTGGGTGGGTGTTGCTCTGGGAGGCGTGGCTGCCCTCTTCACATCTCCTGCTCTGTAGCTGCAATCAAGCCGACACACCTGCTCTCCATCAGCTCATCAGTCAGCAGTTCTTCTACTCTGGTCTTCCACCCACTCATCGCCAGATCATTGCTTCTGCTTGTAAGGTAGCAAGCTCTCCGGCCACTGAGAATATCTTCAGTTTTTGCTAGCTGTGTTTGAACTTGTTGTACTCTGGTTCTAACTTTGTTCTTCTGTGTCTCAGGTCCATGCCAGCCTTTCACGTCAAGTCTGCCTGCCTCTGTCACCAAGTTCGCCTGTTTCCCTGCCTGCCACCCAAGCCAGTTACGACCTCCCTCCAACGCGTCCACCCCCGCTCTCCAACTCCCCTGCTCCCCTGCTTCAACCTGACCCTTCATCCAATAAACCTGGTTACCTTTAATCCTGAGTCTGTGTCCTGCACTTGGGTCTTTCCTGTCAACATGTCACATTTAACTGTGTACATGTGTTTTTTTTAATGTTACAAGGACACACTGATAGTAAAAATATATTTGTAAAAAGTAATTTAATGAGTGAATTTAGTTAGCCTAAACATCAAAGTGTTAGCCGGCTGCAGCATACAAGCGTGATAGAGACGTGCCCAGCACCGTTCAGTAAGAGAGAGGGTTTTGACAGTATTCATTTTGTATATTGTATAGTTAAAATACCAATGAATATGTCAGTTAAAGAAACATAGTGTTTGTTAAATGTGTAGCTGCATAACTACTGTATGTGTGACAGACTGTTGTGAATTGCTTTGGAAATACAGTGCAGACATTTGTTGTGAAGTTTGGTGAACATGTATTTGCTCGTTCATTACACTTTGGACTTGAAGCCAGCAACATCGTGTCTGCTTCATTTCTTTGTATTTCTCCCCTTACAGGTGTGTAACATTTTGGAGGCACCGCTGGGATGTGTGTGGTGTGGGTCAGCTTCTACAAGAGACGGATGTCCCCAACCGTCATGCAGCCCTCTTAATGTACCCAGACATCGACAGTAGGTGGTGAACCGGCTACACTGGGATCCTGACAGTCTGAGAACAGAGTGCATGCAATCTGAGGTATTCCTACATACTAGGAGAGCTGCTACCATTTCCCAGAGGTTAAAAGGTACCACTTCACACCGTTAATATCCACACTCTACTCTAACACTATGGCCAGATCCAGCTAGGTGAAGAGATGATGCTTAGGTTGTTTTTTAAAATTTTTTTTTACTGTAAGTAATTTATGCTTTTTTTTTTTGTCTCAAATGTTTTTGCTGTGTTTATGTACTATATTCCATATAGAATATGTTCTGTTCTGATTTTCAGTGCAAAATGCAGCCTTTGGAAATGCATGAATCCACTGACTGATTTTATAATGTGGAGAGAAATAAATATTTTAATCGGTGTGCAGTACTGGTCTTGTGTGTTGTGTTTAGTCAATATATTCATGTACTTTACTCTAACAATATCTCTGAAAAAATCAAACCCAGACTATATCATTAGAAAAGCAGAAATGTTAAAAGTGTTTTAGATTGAGCTCAGTTGTGTGTAACTGGTTCAAACTGAATCAGATCGTATGAACTATGTGTGTGGCATACGCTGACAAAATTAGGTTTTTATAAATGATTGTATAGTTTTGAATGAAGTGTTTCATTTAGCAAAAGATCTGAGGTGTTCTGCTACTTGTGTGTGTAGTGTTTTGACAACATGACCTGTTTTCACTTTAACTGAGTGCAGATTTGTTTGTACATGAAATACAAGATAAATAGTGGGAAGATTACAGCTGATCATGGATTCAGCAGTACAGGGATGTGTGTACAGGTGTGATACTGTGAGTGCAGCCCTGCACCAGAGCAGAGTTAGAGAGGACAGAGCAGTGTAGAAATAGAAATAGCCAATTATTTCTTTTCAGATAACAAACTATTGGAGCTGCTAATTCTCTCTCTGAAACTCATTAAAGCAGTTTTAAAGTAATTACAGTGTGATGTTGTTACTTGAATAAATGCCTGATTTGCTCCACTCTACTACATTAAGATAATACAGCATTTCAATCTGTCTTTCCTAAAGAAAGCCCTCTGCCTCACAAAGATTTGATGTTTCAGTTTATTTGAAATAAATAGTGTGCTTCTCCAGCTAGAACATGTTCAAATGTCTGGAATGTCATGAAAAAGGCCCATAACGTCACAAAAGGGGCTTCGTCTGCCTCATTTCATTACAGCTGATTCAACACCTGATTTCATTGCTGTCCTTAAGAGTTGGTTTCAGAGAATATGTGTAAAAACATGGTAGGGATGTGTAAATCATCCACTGCATGCACCAAGGGATGCCAGTGAAGATCAGCTTGACCTGTATGAAATTATTTTTTAATAGCCTGTGTATGATACTAGCAGAATTTATATTCAAATGCTTCTTCGTTTTTCAGTTCTTTTGTAGTTCTTTAGACCAGATGGCAGTAAAACCGTAATGAACAGTGTGTAATATAGAGCTTTTTCACAGAACACATTTGGACATGTCACAGTAGGAAAAGACCAGGTGGAAATAATGAAATGAATGATGGCTGAATTCCATTTAGCTGCTTCAGTTTCAGGCTCCTCGTATTGTAGATGCTGGTTCACTGTCACACTGCCATGACTTACTGGGACGCTTGAATAGGACAGAGCCATGTTGATGTTATTAGTAAGACCTGTGCTTTTCCTATGATGTCAGGTCAGAATGTCTGCTGGGAGAAAGGACTTCACTTGTTTTAGTAGCTTTTGGGGCCCAGTGGCCATAAAATCTCTTTACCTGAATAATCTGAGTGTGTACATTTACATAACATTTAAATGCAAAACATAGTGTAGCACATAAAAAAATGGATGTTGCAGACATTCACGTCAACACTTCTTCTATGTATCAAATATAAAAGAGGAAATTATCAATCCTCTGATGAGTATGTTCAATATTACATCCCTCTGCACACAATCATGGCGATATGCTATATTTTTCTTACTGTGAGCAAATCCCATGAAAAGACCCTAACCAACAACGAATAAAAGCTCTGTGTGTGTACACAGCCTGATATCTCTTCTTCCTCTGAGGCATAAAACACTATTAAAATACATCAGTGAGCCACACTGTTGTTCCTTCATTACCATGAACACACACACTGGAGTTTATTTGAACTCAATCCCACATAAACCGTCCTGCTGCCCCAAATACTTACTAGAGCACCACATGTGGATTCATCCGCCACTGTAAATAGTCCCCAACAAATGCACTGTTGGCTGTTAGTGTAATGGGACTTTAGAATTAGATATCATCTGCTTTCTCCTTTCCCCATATTTCCTGCCTTCCCTGCACATTTTAAGAGAACAATGCTATATGTTTCCACACAGGATATGTTGTACTAACTTTTAATTTATTGCCCTAATATATTTGACCTAATTTGAAAGAAATAGCTGTAGCCATTGACCATAATACGTTATTATAAAGTGATGTGTTAAAATTTAAATTTTCGAATCAGATTTAATAAATCCATTTGAAGTGCTCTTCAGTAGGACTATCATTTTTGTAGCGATGTAACTGCATAATTACATGTAGGAATAATTATTTTTTAAGAGGTCTAGTAGGAGCGAATGTAGCAGCAATACATTCTAATTAAGCTGGAGGCTGACGAAGAGCAGCAATAAAATTAGCTGGCAATCACTATTAGCAGAGTCAATTACTACACATTAGTAAGCCAAGGACACACACACACACACACACACACACACACACACACACACACACACACACAGATATCCCAAGCCTCTATAATTATTTTAATAGGATTTTCTCTCTATTCAGCCTGAGCTTGTTGCTTTAATAACACCATTACAACCTGAATATAACCTCAATATATTACTGCCTGATATCACTTTGCAGCCCGCCGCTGCGCTCTGTGTGTGTGCGTGTGTGTGCATGTTGGGGTTAATAAGCTGCTGTGTGTTTTAGAAGAGGCACTTGGCCCCGATGCTCTCTTTCTTTGTCTCTGTGCTTTGTGCGGCCAGGGAGAGAGAACGCTGACAGCTGCAGAATAGCCTCTAGAGAATAAAACACCGGTCATTGTTTTCTATTAGCTAACTCTCCTCTCTATGTTCTCTAACCTCATCTCCTCATTTTACATTGAAATGAAATTGGCTGGGGAAATGTGAATAAATGTATGTCCATCACAGAGAAATACACTCCTCCTTTTATCTAGGCTGCACATTAAAGCAGCTCCCACCAGCACGCTCTTTTCTCCAGAATAATGTTTAATCCCCTTAAACATGAGAATTAATTAGCGCAGATCTACATTTCAATGGGCTGCAGATCTGCATGATGTGGCCTATGGCTGCAGCCTCTCTGGGCCCTGTCACATCACAACCCTGTAAGTGCTGCTGTGAGGAAAAGCCCGACTGTTGTTGAACTGAATCAGCGCATAAGAGGCGGCAGCAAGCTTCACTCCAAGAAGTGGGAGTGAAGCTGTGATGTTTCCACGGGACAGTTGTATAATAGTAGGAGCTATTACAGAAGCAGCCTCTAACTCTGTGGAAATAGCTTCACTTTAATCTCAGTCACTGTCCACATCAGCTCTGAGGCCATGATGTGTTTGGCTTTAGCACTATAGGTGTGTGGGTGTGTGGATGCCATTGTGTAAACTATATATATTAAAAACAGTAGGACAGTACTTTCCACAACTTAGTATACCTTTTGTAAATATTGGTTATGATGTACTCAGTAGTTTATTAGGACAGTCATTTAGTGTAGAGCTGAAACAATTAGCCGATTAACAACATGAATTGGCAACTGTTTTGATACAGCTGAAGCAGCAGTGACTTGGAAAGTAAAGGTATTAAAGAAGAACAATATTTTCTGTTCTCTCACAGGCTGCATCACTGATGGCTTTTTAAAATGATTTTAAATCCCATCTAGTGAATTTTCTCGTGTATTTAATCATTTAGATTGAATGGACTATACGATCCAACACAGTAAGCATAGTGAAAAAAAAGACATGCTTTGTTATAATGGCATTTAGTTCAGGCTTGAGCTGTGTTTGAAGTGATACAGAAATGTTACTAGGTCAGAGTGAATAAGATTGCTGTTGTCACTTTTCAAAAAAGTGACTGAGGTGCTCAGACATGAGACCAACATGTAAAATTGCGATCACATTTACACTACCATATGCATGTCTGAAAGGAGTTAAAATGCTGTCACAAAGTGCAATGTGTGTACCAAAACAGTACAACTTCTTTTTTGAATCTTTTAAGCTCTTATTTAAAAAGCTAAAAAGACACACATTGTCTCAGACCAAATGAACACATTGTTTTGAAATCTATGCATTTTCTTAATAATGAGTAAAAACTGTGGTTTTCTGGAGAGTGCAGCTCACAGAGAGATATAATTGAAATCAGAGAATTAACCACTACATCCAGGAACACTGCACTACATTTCCATCCACATCTCCTTTACATAGTATTACAATACAATTCTAGCTGCCACTTCTGCAGCTGTAATTTAACAGCCTGGCTGTCGTTCTGAATCAGAATTTATTCTTAAATGCCTGCCTGCTTAAATAAAGGTTAGATTAAAGGAGACAAATTAGAGGAAAATGTTAAATTAAAGTAGATAATAATAAAGTTATTCATCGGTGAGTTGTCAGTGTTGATCATCTCCTTTAACTGCAGTTTCATTGTGCTAATTCATTATCTCTGCAAAAATCCCACTATCTCAGCCTAGTCAAAACACATTATCTACCTGGAATGACATTATCACTGTCTACTTTAATGACATTAGCATGTCAGTTTGACTGAGAGGCGTGCAGCCAATCCAACGCATGGCTGCGTCCTGAGGAGCCTCAGACAGCCAATCAGCTGTCAGAGCCACAGATGTCTCCTCCTCTTATGCTGATGGCCAGCCAGTCAGTCAGAACCTGAACACAGACAAGGAACCTATAAATATAGGTTTTATTATTATTATTATTGTTATTATTATTATTATTATAGGTTCCTTGAACACAGGTTAGCTCAACACAGGCCAACAAGACTCTTCATTTCAAAGTTCATGTTCATATGCAATATTTCCTGTCAGTCAGTGTGTATCAAAGTGTTCCTGTCAGTCAGTGTGTATCAGATTCAAACATTTCTTTCAAGTCTGTCTTAAAATAATACTCTCATGCTCACATGTACATGGAAACAGTTTCTGCTTGTTGTAATCATTCCTTCTGTTCATACTGGCAATCAAGAGATCCCTTCCTGACATGCTTCCAGTGGAATAGATGGGGGACAAAATCCATAGTCCTCTTTGCATGAACTTTTTTTCTAATGTTAATCTGAAGTTAATATGAAGTTAATATGAGGCTTCAGGTGTCTGAGTTAATGAAATCAAGTGAGCATCTTCCAAAGTCAGTCTTTTTAGTACAAATTCCCTCTTTCCCTGTGTTTCCACAGACAGTGTTTCCATGACGAGCTGTAGTGGATGGATAGTAACACAAAGATGGAATTTCACACTAAAAAGGCTTTAACTTTGGAAGATTCCCACTTGACTCAAAGTCAGACTGCAGAAGTCTCATATTAGCTTTGGTTAAACTTTGGAATACAATCTTGCACAAAACAAGTATTATCATAAGTACCATCATATACATTGCAGGTACATTATGAAAGGATCTCTTTCCAGCAAAGTATGAACAGGAGAAATAATTACAGCAAGCAAAAACTGTTTCAATGTTCATATGGGCACCTGACTATTGTTTAAAGACAATAAGAACAATTGTGAACCTATCCTTATATACTGACAAAAGAAGTGTAAGAAATACCAAATACACAACATTTCTTATTCTGAAATGAAATAATATCAATAAATAACTAACATTTTGTGAGGGAGATGGCAGGCATGAAGAGTCACAGGTGTTTACACAACAATGGGAGAAAACTATTTACAAAATATGCAACAAAGTTCTGGGCCCAACAAAAGAGGTCAACTAAACAGAAAGCAAGTTATGACTATATCTATGTATCTATGAGACTGAGCGATGACCATCACCATGGTCTTCACCTTGTATGATGCCATCATCATTTAGATTGAATAGACTATTTGGTATGATCCAACACAGTAAGTACCTTAAAAAAAATACATGTTTTGTTGTAATGGCATTTAGTTCAGGCTTGATCAGTGTTTGAAATGATACAGAAATGTTATTACTACATCCTACCTATGCTTGAGACCTTAACAAAGTCATGTGACTGACCTTAGGAGGCTTGGCTCGTGTTGGAGGAAAAAGAAGTCCAGGTCTGGGCCAGAGTTCTAAGTCTGGACCTCTTCACCAACACTTCTGCTCAGTTGTTCTGCTGAGTCTCAGTCAGGTTCAAGAGAAGACACTGGAGATGATCAGAGTTCAATGCAATAGAGTTTATGCTTTAACAGAGATAAACCCGAGTTAGCCCCGGAGCTGAACTGAAGACAGAGTACGTGTGCATGCTATTTTATAATACAAATAACCCAACCCATTCCAGGTGGAGACCAGTGATTTATTTACCCTTTTTCTAAAAAATAACCTATCATTGCTCTGTAAATAATGGTGACATAATCTCTAAACTGGGGCTGTGAATCACCACCAATGTAGGTTTCTAATGAGCACAGAGGATGGCACAGAGGATAGGGTGGAAGGCTGTGCACTACCACAATCCCTTCTGATGCTAGCTAGACACACCAACTACCACTACAGGCTGAACACACACAAAGCAGTAAATCTTTCTATTGAGCATGCTGCACACACATACACGCTCTTCTACATTCATGCAGGCTTCACATTTGAAGTGGATACAGATGATATATACTGAGTACATTGATTATCATTTACTGTTTTACAACACAGCACTCTTTTAATAAAAGTTTTTTCAACACTCGCCATCTATAAGAGCATCTGTGTGAACATGCCTCCTCCTCTTGCATGGAACACCTCAGCCCATTCCGAGAGATGGTGACGGTCAACGTTCGGTCTCATAGAGCCATAGTTATAGTCATAACTTACAATCTATTTCAACCTCACTCAGACCATCATCACGGTCTTCACCTTGGATGACTAGTACTATCACTATCACAAGGAATGTAGGACTCCAAGTCATCCCCTCCAGTTCCAATTCCAGCATTCTAGGACATGTCTGCCCAGGATCAAGAGGAGAAGTGACACCAGGGCCAGGTGGACTTCTCTAAACTCTAACACACTGATGTGCTCGCCCTTCCAAGAGGGCTTCCACACACCCCTCTCCATCCTTCCTTCCTGGGCTGCCCCCCAACCTGTCAGGGAGGCATCTGTAGACACTACTGTCCTCCATGATGGAATGTTCCCCAGAGGGAGTCCTTGAGTTAAAAGGGACGTAGTGCCCGAATACATGAGTGTGTCATCTGGAGCTTCACACATCTGTCTCATTTCGGATTGAAACTGAAGGCGTTCAGCTACCTCTGCAGTGGCTGAGTCCTGAGAAGACCCATAGGGACCACTGCCACTGCTGAAATCATACCCAACAACCTCTGAAACTGGGCTATTTCCAGTTATTGCCAGATGTGGACAGCTTCATAGCCATCTGTGGGGTGAGAGATGCTGACATTGTGAGGTACCTACAGCAATGTAGGCATAACATACCAAGCGGTCAGTTGTGTTGCATTCCTTGACTGGACAATGTGGGTTGGCAGTCACACACTTCAGGCCCAAAGATGTCAGGACTACCATTTCCCTTTTGACTGATGGCATGTCTGCCAGCCCAGTCTTAGGTCCATATTGGGGTCTTGTGAGTTTCCGACAACGCGCATTAAATTGTGGTGCACTGGCAGTGTTGTTCCATGCCTTCCTCAGCATTTGCAAATAATCTGCAGCTGCTCAAGCTGAAACTGATGTTTGGGCCTGGGAAATGCCAGCCCAAACCCCCTCTACAGGAGCTGGAGTCTCTGCTGGCACACCTAGTTCCACAATCTTTGGTGTGCTCAAAATTTTTGCAATGATATCTGAGATCTCACCGTCTCCAATTCAACTATGGTACCACTGTATCCACAGACAGTCTATCACTCCCAAAAAGGAAATCATCTGCATATAATGAAAGGACATGAGGCTGACCAAACTTCTCTTCATATGAAGGTAACTCATCATGGGAGGACACGCCTGGCTTTGGGACTGTACCAGAAACAGGACGCTGAGCCTAAATTTCACCCAGTTTGTCCAAAAGACTCTGAATAGCTGCTAATATCTTCATCTAGGTGTCTGTTGTCAGGATTTCCTGAGGCCTGTTCCTGATCATAGTCAGGGGTTTGCTCACTGCCTTTCTTAGAATGTCTGTGATCACTTGACTGGGTAGGTGGAGGCTGAGCCACTGTGCACCGTTCACACTGCTCTCCGTTGAAACTGCTCTACCCGCCTAGCTCTATAAATGCGCTCCTCCAGAGGGAGCTCAGTAGCAGCCCCACATGGGTGTCAGCCATCAAATGTGCCACTCCCAGACAAGGAGGGCATGGGCCCTTTTCACAGCAGCCATTTTGATATTGCAGGGTAAACACAGGTGTTATTAATAACATTAATTATGACCCTGTTCCATTTAGGTGGGCCAGGGCTCTGATATTGTGCATGCTGGCTCACTGAAATGACTGACACACTAAACAGAATGGGAACGTAATTTATTTCATTATTATCAACTATTTCTTTAAGAAAATACATTATTAGTGGTGGAAAAAAGCTGTTTTGTTAATACTCAAAAAGTCAAGTGTCTCAGCTTCTAGGAGCTCCTCCTTACTTTTCCTAAAGCCAGCTTCTTTTCCAGCATAATATGACTACTTTCAGGAAATAGTAGATAATGATTTACTCTCACACATAAAATCCACTTGCTTTTTTAATGTTAAATCCTCAAGACAAAAGGTACAATAAGCTCCTACAGCATGATATGGATTTCACATCAAAAGATTGTTATAAGGTAGACAGTTTGAGATTAAATAAAAAGTATTAAAAATGTACCTTACACATGTGTCATAGAGGGAGATAGAGATGGGTACACAGTTAGATAGATAGATTTTTTTTGGTTTCTGGTTTAATTGTAATAAAATTTGTGAAAAATAACAAGAATCGAATGATTAAAAGGCAAATGTGTGTCCTGCTCTGTGAAAATGTCCCATTAACTGCCTGCTGACTTCCATCTCAGCACACTGATGTCTAACTAATGTCAAACTCAGCAGGTGGTGAAATCTGGAAAAGATTAACAAATTGTTGTGATCATAATTCATTTTTAGCGTATAATATTTTCTCAGCGAGTGTACTGCTGGTGGGTCGCCCATCTCTAAACCATTTAAAGAATTGATTCGTGGATTTTATATGTCTGCGGAACATTTTATTTTGTTGGGCAGACAGATGATAACACAGATTTGGCTATAATGTGGTCAAATTGAATGACAATAACAATTGTTTACAGGTGCCACTTTATTGATTTTTTTTTTTATGTAAATGCAATGCAGTCCCTTGGAAAATTCATCACTATGATTTAATTAGTTTGTATTTTGTTTGTATTACTCTTCAATGAAATGCAGTAAGTGCCAACAGCCATAAAGAGTAGCAAAAACAAGGGATGTTTGGATTGTTGAGATTTTGGGTTACTGCTTACTGTCATCTTGGACCTAGGAAGCCTGAGTGGAGCTGAGCTCGGCTGAGAAAGTGGCAACCACCATGGCTTAAGGCCTCAGTATGCTTTAAACAAAACAGGTATCAGGATGTCCAACCGTGTCTAAAGGCAAAAGAGTTTCTACCTGTTCTGAATGTCCACACTGGAAGGGGGTGGGGCAAATATAGCCTCCTCCTGGCCGCATCACACGGTTTCCCAGATCTCTCTCCAAGAATTCTGTGTCTTTTACAGGTCTTTGTGGTCTCCATGTAATGAATCGTACAAATGGGGATACGGTGCTCACTTTCAGACAGTCTCTCCTCGAGCGCATTTATGTAGTTGCACTCAGTTGTAAACATTAAAAGTGATGGATGTGTTTTTTAAAGAATTTAAAACGAGAGCTTGAGAGAGAAGTTCGAACAGACACACTGTTATACTGAGGCCTTAACTGTGATAGGCTAAGAAACCTATGTTCCAAAACACATCTCTATTCTTTTCTCTCTCTCTTTTTTAATTTATTGCATCACTCCATATGTCACTCAGATTCAAAGTTGGGAATTTTCACGTTCACTTCAGTGCATAAGTATGTAGACCCCCTGGGTTCAGCTGAGAAAAAAAATAGAGTAATGTGTATATCTGTACTCTCGGTTTACATATTCGTGCGCATGATTTATAAATGCATGCAGTCTGTGCCCACAGACCGTGTGCACGGATTTGGAAACAACTTCTTTATTCAGAGAACAAGAAATGGAGTATTTCTATGGCAACCCCATCATTATTTAGATTTAAGGGTAGATTTAATGCTATATTGTGTTTTGCATTGGACATTTCACAGCTTTCATTGTGTAATTCAATTCAATTCAATTCAGTTTTATTTATATAGCGCCATATCATAACAAAGTTATCTCAGGGCACTTTTTCGAATAGAGCAGGTCTAGACCGACTCTTTATATTTACAGAGACCCAACAGTTCCCACCATGAGCAAGCACTATGCGACAGTGGCAAGGAAAAACTCCCTTTTAACAGGCAGAAACCTCGTTAATAAATGTAACATTTATTTATTGTGCTTTTCCCTCCAAAACCAACCTCCGTGGGCATGGATTATGATAAACCATGCTCTCGGATTTGTAATCCGAGAGTACTGAAAATAAACATAAGATATATTGTATTTTACCCCAAAATATAGTGTCTGAAGTTTTTTTCTCAATGAACAATATCAAACATAAAGACATAATTTTAGTAGCTGGATGCATGATACATTATGGTGCAAATAAAAAACTTTTTTTTTTTAGTTGTTCATAACATATTACCACATAAAGGTCATTAAAGTCACATGGCAGTCATGTGACAGTGGCCAGAGTAACATGAATTAAAGTGTGAACCTGCCTGGGAACAATGTCAGGACATTGTTGGAGGTAGGTGTTATGAAGTGTTACAGCCTTATTATTAACTTGTACTAACTACAGAGTAACAGGAAAGCTCCCTACAAGGGTTACATGGTTGTTTGCAGTAGGTACTGGTATGTAATAATGAGCCTTGGAGGCGGTGTGGTGAAACCTGACAAGCCGATACTGTAGCGTTTTAATAAGGCGAATCTTCAGGTCAGGGCCAGAGTGGGTTTGCAGAGACAATTCACTCAGCTGTGCAAATCAATAGAGAGAGAGAGAGAGAATAGAAAATAATGGGAGAAATGAAAGGGACTTCCCAGCGTGGCCATGGCTGCATCAGGATAGTGAATATATCTGGAGGTGAGCATGATACTGGTGTTTTAGGTAATAGACTTAGCCCTGATATGCTATTCCAGTTAATAGTCTAATCCAGTCCCATGCCTGCTCTCGCCAGGTTATAGCCCCATCCCTGCCACAGCCTATTCACAGAGATAATAAACGAGCATGGTGATAGGCTGTATATCCCTCCTCAGCCTGATAAGACGCCAGCAGGGAAATGAAATTCTGCTTTCCCTGAAACATTATGATTTATGTAATGGGAGCACAGCACTGGTGGCCTGCACTGTGTCCATGAGCACTCATATCTGTGTGTGTGTGTCCCTGTGTGAAAGAATAATGCGTGCATGTTTACGTGCAAGTACTGTATGCATGTGTGTATGTGCTAACAGAATGCAGCATGTCCATTGTGTGAGTGTAATGTGAAGCAGTGTGAGCAGTTAGTTAATTCGATCCAGGCCTGCTTACGCTATCTGATTGTAATTCCCCTCTTCCATTGAATCACAATAATAAATCCACTTTATAGTTTATTCCATTGAATCAATTCAATAAACACACACATTCATTGGAAGGTCAGATGACTTATCTCTTTACAACACACTGCTACAACCAAGAGACCTGTACTGCTGCTATCAATATTACTATTATTAATAATAATAATAATAACTAAGAAAATTTACAATTATCATAATTATTCTGTAACACTTTACTTTAACCTACCCTATTTAGCATTTATGAGCTGTATATAAACACTTATCCGCTAAACAAGAAGCCCTCCTTTTTGTGTGTAAGCCCAGAAAAAGTGAAAGGGTTCCTGTTCTTGACTCCTTTTGGTTACAGCAATGATCCTGGTCAAATCAAAGTTAGTCAAAGTGACACTGAACCAAAATGTACAGAGGCACAAACACGGTAATGTGAGGTTTTCTCCTTTGTAACGTTACTCTTCTGCCTTGTACGCACTCGTGTTACAAAATACTGCTTTTGCAGTGAAATTGGCTTAAAATGATCTACACTGATAGAATTGTGAGACTTTGTACTTTATTTTTTTTACTACTTTATGGGCATTTTCTGCCTTTATTACACAGCACCAGTGGAGACATGACAGGAAACTATGCAACAAAGGTCCCCAGCTGGACTCGAACCGTGGATGCTGCAGTTGGTCGGCATCCTAACCCCCAAGCTGTGGTGGCACCTAGAGTGAGAATTTAACTGGATGATGCTTATTAAAGGTTAATAAAATGTTTATAACACATGTAGGTGTAAGCAGACATAAGTCTTTATTCATGTATTTGTCAACAATTATAACTTCTCCGGTGAAACATGTGTAACACTCCAAATAACGCAGGCTCTCTATTGAACCCTGATGACATCACCAGAGTTATTTTCTCCGACTGGACAGAGACCCCCCCAGAGCCACAGAGGACATTATACTGCTGTTTTCACAGGCTGAGAGGTACTCCATCTTGTGACAAGCAAGCTGAACTTCCTGTGTAAAATCAGCAGAGTGGCTGTCTGATTGAAAACACAGTATAACACAGATAATGTGATCATATTTAATGCTATTTGATTAGTGTGTTATAAAGCACGTATGCACGCTTCAAGGTTAATTCTTGTTCTTGGAAATAATACTAAAAAAAACAAAAAACAATCTTAACTCAAGGTGCACTTACTAGATTTCTTTTGGAGCTTTCAGCCACATCTCATGGCCTTCATCGGTAGATGAAATATTCATTAATAAACAAGTACTTAATTAATAAATATAATACATGAATTTAATAAATACTGCTAATAAATAAATACTTCACATTTCATATTCATATTTTATATGACAACTGTGTGATATTGTTTTCTCAATCATTCATTGTTTGTTTACACACCAGTTATGGATACTTTACATAGCTGTTGACAAACAACATTATAACAAACACTTAAAAACACCCACATATATACTTACAGTGTTTAAAAACCATTTAATAAGTGTTTATTCACTGCTTATACATGGGGATGGGGTTAAAATAAAGTCTTACCAAATGTTTAATACAGATTGCTAATGTTGTTGAAAAGGTGAAAAATAGTAAAGCTGATAGAGATCCACTGACACACAGAGCAGTAAGACAGGCGGCAGAACCATTAGACCCCAGCAGTATTTTCAACACATTTTCAGCTCTTCATATCCTATTAAGGTGATGGGTGTCCCTCTGTGTGTGTGTGAGTGTGTGTAAAATGTTGTAGGAGGGAGGGCAGCGCCACTCAATTGACCTCAGGGTCAAACCACTTGACCTCTGACCTCCCTAAGGCTCGCCCTCTCTCACATGCACCCACCCAGAGAGACAGACAGAGAGAGAGAGGACAGGGTGGCTCTACTGTCGATGTTGTTCTTTTAATCTTTCATTCATCAAACCATCATTTCTTTTTCCCACGTATAAAGAAACAAACCAGTGCACTGCGTCATAGATCTACAGTGTGAGTTTTGGAAATGACTCCTTCTTAACTGAGTGATTGACTGCAATACAGACATGTGCTGTCAGCCTGTGTGTATATAATATGTGTAATATTAGTAATGTAATATTAAAGCCTTGTGTAGGCATACTAATGCAGAGAGATCAGAATAAACATGGTGTGTTGTAGCATAACTCTGATTTATTACAACTTTCATTTCTATGGTTCATAATAACACAACTGACCAGATTTAGTGATGTCATCATGTTCCCAGATTACAGTACAATGTTTTATCACCAACAGAAACAATGGTCCAAATCCCCAAAATAAGATCCGAGTTGTAATAAACCACAATTAATGATTTCTTTCTCTTGGTTTCCATGTGAGCAGGTATTCTATCACAGTGGTGCGTGAATTAAAATGCATTAACGGCAGGGCCTTAGCTATCATTACCAACACTGAAATGACGTCCTCACTGTGTTTTTCTGGTTTCAGCAACCTGGAGGTGACATTCTACATTTAAAAACTTGGTGGGTTCATTAAACAGATGGTGGGTATTATTTCACTCAAAATATCCAAGTTTGACTTTTAGGGCAAAAACAAAGAACAATCCTGTTACAGAGGGCAAGGAGGCACTCAGGTATATGGACTTTCCATGCAGACAATAAAAATAACTAAAATAAACTAAAGGATCTAAAGCCATAGAAGTTGGATTTTGTCCAGGATGCATACACAGTTTTAATTTTTAATGCTCCTATGCACTCTTAATGTTTTGTTGTTTTTGTGTCCTTATCCTGAAGAAATTATGTTTTCATCACAAGTTAAAGTTTTTATGGGTGACAATTTCATTAAAACTTCAACTCAAGCAGTAAATCAACTCAAGAAGTAAATCCTTCAAATCCAACATCTGTGTTGGAGCCCTGACACTGCTGAGCTGTGTCCAGTGACTGCAGGGATGGCACTTCAGCTTTACTCCATCTAGTGCTGAGGAGAGGTAACACTCACCTGCTGTACAGTATGTACTGTACATGAGGTTATTGCTCTACTCCACAATGTTCTTCGCCCCTAAAAACAATCTGACGTTGTTCTTGGGCTGTGTGATCCATTAGATAGAAATGATACATGTAGTTGGTTGTCCCACAGAAAACAAGTTTGACCTTTACACTTCTTTCTATCTTCAAGATTTTATTTCATCTCTTTTTAGGTTCTATACTATCAGCTTTCCAGCAAAGGCTAAAATGCTAAAAAAAAAAAAATCTTAGGGAAAAAAAGGAATAACCAAGTTCATTCTCTACTTATAAAACATTTTCACTTTTGATCTTCTCCGACTGTACATTTTTTAAAAACACGTCTAATACAGTTTTTTACAGATATGTATTTTTGGCAGCGTGCCTTCATTTGACATAGAGAGGAGAGATACAGGGAGAGGGGGAGACACAAGTCCAGATGGGGACATTGTGGTTACATACTGTATGTGTCTTAAGCACTTGGCTACTGGATGCCTAATTCATTCTGAATATATCTACTCTCTTTATGACCAACAAAAGAGCTTTTCTCACTTTGGTTTAGTGTGTGACAGCAACAATTAACCTCTGTCTGAAGCCTGAAATCAGTGAATACAACATCAGAGAGTCAAGAGTGGGACCGATATTTTATTAGCCTCATCAGCTCATCAAAGTTAGTCACGGAGTTCCACAAGGTTCTGTGCTTGGACCAATTCTATTTACCTTATATATGCTTCCTTTAGGCAATATTATTAGGAAGCACTCCATACATTTTCATTGTTATGCAGATGATACCCAATTGTATTTATCGATCAAGCCAGATGAAACCAATCAATAAGCTAAACTTCAGGCATGCCTTAAGGACATAAAGGCCTGGATGACCTGCAATTTTCTGATGTTAAACTCAGACAAAACCGAAGTTATTGTACTTGGCCCCGAACACCTTCGAAACACATTATCTAAAGATATAGTTTCTTTAGATGGCATTGCCCTGGCCTCCAGCGAAACCGTAAGGAATCTTGGAGTTATCTTTGATCAGGATATGTCCTTTAACTCCCAAATAAAACAAACTTCAAGAACTGCCTTTTTTCATTTACGTAACATTGCAAAAATCAGGCACATCCTATCTCAAAAAGATGCAGAAAAACTAGTCCATGCATTTGTTACGTCTAGGCTGGACTATTGCAACTCTCTATTATCAGGCTGCCCCAATAAATCCCTTAAGACTCTCCAGCTGATTCAGAATGCTGCGGCACGTTTACTGACAAGAACCAGAAAAAGAGAACATATTTCTCCAATATTAGCTTCTCTACACTGGCTCCCTGTAAAATCCAGAATAGAATTTAAAATCCTTCTCCTCACCTTCAAAGCCCTAAATGGTCAGGCACCATCATATCTTAAAGAGCTCATAGTACCCTATTACCCCACTAGAGCACTGCGCTCCCAGAATGCAGGGTTCCTTGTGGTTCCTAGAGTCTCTAAAAGTAGAATGGGAGCCAGAGCCTTCAGCTATCAAGCTCCTCTCCTGTGGAACCAGATCCCAGTTTGTGTACGGGAGGCGGACAACCTCCTCACATTTAAGAGTAGGCTTAAGACTTTCCTCTTTGATAAAGCTTATAGTAGGGCTGACTCAGGTGACCCCTGAGCCCCCCCTTAGTTATGCTGCTATAGGCCTAGACTGCGGGGGACTTCCTATGATGCACTGAGCTCCTTTCTCCTCCTCTTCCTCTCCATCTGTACGCCCTCATATCCATCAATGCTTGTTACTAACTCAACTTCTTTCCCGTAGTTGTGTGCTTTCTCTCCTCTCTCTCTCTCTCCCTCCCCTTCTGTTGCTTTCTGCAGGTGTTTCTGCCTCTGGAGCTGTGGAGTCTGGGTCTGTGGTTGCTGCCGCCTGCTGCCCCCGTGCTCCTGCTCTGCACCCGCTGATACTATTGCTGTTGTTGCTGT
>SEMN01001759.1:0-28931 GCA_005408345.1 Macquaria australasica | reverse complement strand
GGACAGTCCTGATCATGAAGGACCCCCAGAAGGGCGCAATTCCATCCAACTACCGGCAAATAACCTGCCTCTGTACAACATGGAAGCTCCTGTCAGGCATCGTAGCGGCTAAGATGAATAGGCACATGGCCCAATACATGAGCAGGGACCAGAAAGGAATTGGTAGCGATACCAGGGGAGCCAAGCACCAGCTGCTGATAGACAGAGCAGTCACTCGAGACTGTAAGACCAGACAGACCAATCTGTGCACTGCCTGGATTGATTACAAGAAAGCCTACGACTCAATGCCACACACATGGATACTGGAATGCTTGGAAATGTACAACATCAACAGGACAATAAGAACCTTCATCAAGAACTCAATGGGGCTGTGGAAGACAACTCTGGAGGCCAACTCAAAGCCAATTGCACAAGTGACCATCAAGTGCGGCATATACCAAGGTGATGCACTATCCCCACTGCTGTTCTGCATAGGCCTGAACCCTCTCAGCCAGATCATCGCGAAGAGAGGCTACGGATACCGGCTACGGAATGGAGCAACCATCAGCCACCTTCTCTACATGGATGACATCAAGCTGTATTCCAGGAGTGAGCGAGACATCGACTCACTAATCCACACCACCAGGATCTACAGCGACGACATTAGAATGTCATTCGGACTAGACAAGTGTGGCCGGATGGTCTCCAAGAGAGGGAAGGTAGTCAGAACTGAAGGGATCAGACTACCAGAAGGCAACATAGCAGATGTGGAGGACAGCTACAAGTACCTTGGGATCCCGCAAGCAAATGGCAACCATGAAGAGGCCGCAAGAAGGTCAGCCACAGCCAAATACCTCCACAGAGTAAGGCAAGTCCTGAAGAGTCAGCTGAATGGGAAGAACAAGGTCCGAGCTGTCACCTAACACCTACACCCTGCCCGTCATCAGATACCCCGCTGGCATAATAAGCTGGCCAAAAGAGGAGATCGATGCCACTGATATAAAGACCAGGAAGCTCCTCACAATGCATGGAGGATTTCACCCCAAGTCCAGCACCCTGAGACTGTACACAAAGCGGAAGGAAGGAGGCCGAGGACTAGTGAGCGTCAGAACCACTATCCAGGATGAAACAACAAAGATCCATGAGTACATCAGGAAGATGGCCCCAAGTGATGAGATGCTTAGTGAGTACCTCAGGCAGCAGAAGCCAGATGAGGAAGGAGAGCAGGTGGAACCATCATGGGAGGACAAACCCCTGCACGGTATGTACCACCGGCAGATAGAAGAAGTGGCTGATATCGAGAAATCCTACCAGTGGCTGGAAAAGGCTGGACTGAAAGACAGCACAGAGGCACTAATCATGGCAGCACAGGAACAGGCTCTGAGCACAAGATCGATAGAGGCCGGGATCTACCACACCAGGCAGGACGCCAGGTGCAGACTGTGCAAAGATGCCCCTGAGACAATCCAGCACATAACAGCGGGGTGTAAGATGCAAGCAGGCAGGGCGTACATGGAACGCCGTAACCAAGTAGCTGGCATAGTGTACAGGAACATCTGTGCCGAGTATGGGCTGGAAGTCCCAAGGTCAAGATGGGACACACCTCTGAAGGTGGTGGAGAATGACAAAGCTAAGATCCTGTGGGACTTCCAGATACAGACTGACAAACTGGTGATGGCGAATCAACCGGACATAGTAGTGGTGGACAAACAACAGAAGAAGGCAGTAGTGATAGACGTAGCAATCCCAAGCGACGGCAACATCAGGAAGAAGGAACACGAGAAGCTCGAGAAATACCAAGGGCTGAAAGAGGAGCTAGAAAAGATGTGGAAAGTGAAGGCAACAGTGGTCCCCGTGGTAATCGGAACACTCGGGGCTGTGACCCCCAAACTGGGAGAGTGGCTCCAGCAGATTCCAGGAACAACATCCGAGATCTCTGTCCAGAAGAGTGCAGTACTAGGAACAGCTAAGATACTGCGCAGGACCCTCAAGCTCCCAGGCCTCTGGTAGAGGACCCGAGCTTGAAGGAGGAATAGACAGCCCACAGGGGCGAGTGGGGATTTTTTTTTTTTTATATAGATAGATAGATAAATTCCCCCTCCTCTAATTTCTGATGTTGGGTATGATCTCTCTTCTGCCCACAAGAAGTGATGAATCACGAGCAAAACAGCACCAGCTGAACGTCAGTGAGTGTTTTGGAAGCAGGAAATACAGGACAGTATTTTCTAGTATGAATATGTGTTTTAATTGTTTGGCTTGATCCTGACTTTCATTAGAAAATATTTGTATAAAGACACATCTGTGTGGTAGGAGGTCTTAAGTGAAGTGGACTGAATGTTTAGTGTTCTGTCTTCTAAATATTTCTCAACAAAGTTCATGTCCTTAGTAACATTTGGTTGAATTTGGGGAATTCAATGACATGAAGAGGACTGTACATTCTACAATTACATATGTATTCAACATGTTGTTTTTTTAAATCTTATTCTGATGTTTTATCAGACAAAATATATTAAAAATGGACTGTTTTTAGGCAAAAACTAAATTGAAATAAAAGGTATTTAGTATTCTCCACCAGAATGACATACCAGAGACAGTGTAAAAAAAGCTTTAATGGAATTAGACTATAAAGTATGGAGATTCAATTGTTATTTTTAAAAGTAGACCTCAGTTTATCTAAAATCCTGGTTGCTCTTTATGTTCTTATTGTAGTCTCAGCTCAATTTTGAAGTCAGTGTTTACAAGAGCAGTTACTCTTGCACCTGCTTCAGGACCAGCTGCTGCCTGTTCACCATAACAACTCCATATTAACGCACACACTCACACACACACATTCACACCAACAACATATCACATGCTCTCACTCTTATTTCTCCTTTGACATCATCTTTATTATCTGTATCTAATTAAATTATACTGATTAAAGGTTTCCGTTTTAGACCTCTAGTAGCGCTATGAAGTTGTTTCTATGAGTGGTTCCCCATTTTGTCTCTATCTCGATGCACGCATTCAGGTGGCGTGATACACACATATACATGGTGTCACTATTCCACTGATCTACAGGTGGAGGCAATGTGTACAGATATGCTGCAAAGCGCCAACAAAGACAGAGACGAATAAGTATGATGGATGTACAACATGCTGGATTTAAAATACTTGGCTTTGCAAATGTTTTATGAGGAAGGAAATGCACTCGACACGTTTGTTAGACCTCAGGGAAACACACGGTGCGTTTTGGTGAGAAACGCTGAATGTAAACCTAACTTTTGTTTGTTTACAAGAAAACTACGGGCACCTGTAAGACCTTTACAATAAATCTGATCTGGTTTAGTTGGTGTTGTGCACCTCTGACATGATGACTGTGATAAAGTCTGATTGTTAAATTGATCAATACTAAACTAGTTATTGATAAAATGACCTAACCTGAGATTTGAGATTTGAGAGTTCATTCTTGACCTTAAAATTTGCAGATTGACAGAATAATCTGGATTGACAACTCTGTCTGCTGAGACTGTAAGATGCGCTTTCTCTGAATATACAGGTGGACCTTGAGTTAACATTATTTTGTCAAACTGTATTTTTGTTGTTGTAATTCTGAGTTTCAGTGCTGTTTCAGTGTTGATGTGTACATCAGGAACACTCCCTTCCACTGCACCGGTGGATGTGGATGTAGCTGTAATCCTCAGGATGCTGAGCAGAACCCATCATGGGATTTCACACCTCCTCTCTCCTCTCTCCTCATTTACTTACCTCCTTGTTCCCTCGGGGGGGGGGGGGGTAGGCTAATCACAAAAACAAGTAAACAAGTGGGAAGGTGAGCAGAGTGCAGCGCAATCAATAACAGGACTGTGGTTGATTGGTGTGGAGGTAGCGAGTGCATGCACACACAGACACACACACACACACACACACACACACACACAGGGTCATAGAGGTCAATCTGAACAAGACATCGAGGGGGTGCGATCAGTGTTAAATGGTGGTTGCTTGACATTAACAAACGAACAGGAATCTCTTAAAGTAGGTCTGCACTGCCTCTGACCTCAATTCCTCATTTCCTCTGTCAGCACACACACGCATGAACATGGACCTGAATGTGCACACACAGACACAAGAACCTTGTTACTGTAGCTCTCATATGTACATGTGATGTACATCACATGACAGCATGCTCTCAGCACTCACACATGCACACACAGACAGGGAGTTATTAGCAGTTTCTCTCCATTAGGGAGGACAGCTGCTGTTGTCGTGCATTTCGTCTGCTTTACTTGATCAGTTAATGGCACTTACTTCCCAAAAAGAGCCTCCACCTGGCTTCCACGCCACTCCATCAGCCTCTGATTAAAAACTGAGTGTTAATACCAGCGCTCTGGTGATCTGCGGTGCTCCTGTGTGTAAAACAGGGCCTCGGATCAGGATGGAATAAGGATTTTGAATATTTGAAGAAATCATCTGCTGTTTCTGACCGAATAACTCCCAAGAAAGAGAAGATTCAACTCATCTCGGGAGCATTTTAAAGAAGTTTAAGTATGTAAGTATGTACTCTGGGACTTGACAAGCAAGAGAGACACTTGTTGCAGTGCATTGTGGGTTGAATGGCTTTCTAAATACCTCTAGGACTGTGTACATGATGGACAATGTTGCATCTCATGCATCTTACCTGCAGACGAGGCTGCTCCTGTTTTTTCAAGGTCACATCGCAACAATTCAGAGCATCTTCATTACTTCTGTTGGCCCTCTATCGTTCCCATAGCAACCCTGCTGAGCTGACAGATGAGAGGCGCGGGAGTCAGCTTCCCACATAGTTGGAAAAACACACACACATGCAGGCACGCACACACGCAGGCACACGTACACACATTAAAACAAATGCACTCACACAGACATGCACACATAACTGCATTGTTTAAAATAAACCAGGCATCAGAGACGAGGTGTTGGAGCAAGATTGTCGTACACAAATAGGCCATTATGGCAAAAATGGAACACAAGGAGTCGCCTATGAAAACAGTGTTCTCTCTCTTTTTGCTCTCTGTGTCTGTGTCTCTCTGTCGCTCCCTCTGTGGGCAGGCCGTGTGCACCTCAATGCTTGTTATCAGAACAAACAGAGATGAGGGTGGAAGAATGGGGTACACACCATGTACCATAGAGGGGAGGATGAAGGAGTAGAAAACAAGAGAAAATCAAACACCCGGCATGAGGCCAACACCAGGGAATTGTTTCTATCGGCACACACCTACTTCCATAGGGAGCTTTACCATATTAACGCATTATGGCCCAGTCCATATCAGATGTACATTTCCCTGGAGGGTCTAAAAAGGAAAAAGAAAAGGGAGAGAGTCTCCAAAGGCTGCAATAGGCTTGTAATGAATAAGACATTGCATCAGAATTGGAAAGACAGTGAAATCTCCTTCCTGTCTGCTTGATGTGAGACAAGGGTTTTATTATTACCAGCTCTGTCTTTTTATGTCCTTGGAAGTGTGAATCCACAGTGTAACAAGTGGTGAAACATTCCAATAAATCTAGCAGGCACAGTGCTGAGAGAACCAGCACCATCAACTCCAAATATCAGCCTCGTCCTCAGGCTGAGGACTTACAGAGCTCTGCTATATGTACATGTCTACACTGATAGACTGTAGCCTGATGTTCTTGTGTTTGTGGCATGTTATGATGTGTATGACCTTAACAATTCATGGGACTTCATGGAAACGGTTACAAAACAGAACAATGTGTGTGTATACCAAAGTGTTTTGATTAATTTAATTTCCACCTCATATTTTTCACATTCCATTAACATTTGGATTAATTCCAGTGGTTTTCCAGTGGCACCAAGACATTTGATTATGATTTCTGTAATCATAAATATAAGATAATAAGAGTCTACAGCCATGGTAGCAGCACTGTGAGGCTGTACTTAGGCACAGTGGTGCTTTGAGCTAAATGCAAACATTAGCATTCTAACATGCTCACCATGACAATGCTAACATACTGATGTTAAGCACGTATAATGTTTACCATGTTCGCCATCTTAGTTAATTAGCTAATTAGCAGTAAACACGGAGTGCAGCTGAGGCTGATGGGAATGTCTTTAGTTCTGCAGGTATTTGGTCATAAACCAAAGTGCTGGACACTTATGTTTATGTTGACCTGATGATGGCGCTAGATGAAAAGTTAAAGGAACCAAAGTTATTACAGTTCATCCTGAGGACCACACCAAATTTCATGTCAATCCATCCAATAGAAGTCGAGATATTTCACTTAAAACCACAACCGACTGACATTTCCAATTCTGGAGCCATGCCGCTAGCTTGACTAAAAATACCTGGTGTTCCAATCAGTATCATTTTCCACCGTATATTTAATTTCACATTCAACATTTGTTTTTTTTGTAAACCAAATACTGTTTTTGTAAATGGGAAATGTGGTTTGCAATCACCAAGTCATTTGATTATAGTAATAAAAATATAAGTATATGTATAATAAGACATAATGTGCATGTATGTCTGTATCTTGCAAGTAAAGGCCAAGAAAAGTGAGCACAGACAGCTGAAAACTTGTGCATGTCAGCCACGTTTTGATTAAACAACTTTAGTTTTTGACCTTCAACTTTATAGATGAAGAATGATTTGCAGCCAGACGCCTTATCCATGGCTGGAAACTGGCCCCTGCCATGCTGCAACGCAGTCACCCATCGAGCTCTCTTATCTCCCGAGGGAAACACCCTCAGTCCTGATGTCTGGATATCTACGTAACAACACTGTCTGCCCAAAATCCCAAGCGGCTGGCACAGCCTGTAGAGAACAGAGACAGCCTGGGCTGGAATCAGACTTCTGATAACAGTCAAAGGCGCTCAGACTTTGACAGCAATTCAACACACACACACACACACACACACACACACACAGAGGAGTGATCAGAAGCTTGATAAAAGCAGGCTGATTAAGTCAAGATAGAGGATAGGTTTAGTTTGCAGTTGTATTTATCCAACCTGTGTCACAGAGGATTTAAATCAGCCCGACAGCATCAGTGTCAAAGGCAGGATGTTGAGTCTGAGGTAGTTGTAGTACTGCAAGCTGCCATTGGGTGTCCCTGCTCCACCAGTAACATCAACTGGATGTCTGTGGACTCTGTGGATGAGGTTTTGTCCTCCCTGCTCCCAGTACGCCTGCAGTACAGGTAAATGGACTGGAAGTCTAAATGAAATCCAGCAGCTCTCCTTTCTATTTCTTTCCCTGTCCTCTTTATGTGTATGTTTTTGTACGTCTGTCATTATGAGGAGTAAATATCCCAACAGTGCAACAGGCCATCATAACTAAATGACAAAATAGGTTGTTGTAATCCAAACCTATCACCTATCTGTAGGATGAAGACGTAGGAAACTACTTGGTTAAAGCTGCTATAACCAATATTTTTATATTAACAATGGATTAAATGACTGTAATGTGAAAGGGTTCGCTCCTAGGGGCGAATCCACAGAGAATGATCTCCCACCCGACTCTGCAGCTCCCCTCAGCTCTGCTGAGCTTTTTACTGTCTTTCTGCTCATTGTTTTGGTTTTACAGCCTGCAGCTGTCTCACCACTCTCATCAACAGAGTTTATATATACAGCAGGCAGTTTTCAGTTAAAAGGCTCTGATAAAGACACAGTACACTACCTGCTCAGCACCAAACAGCAGACAGAAAAGAGTTAGCGGCTAGCTGGCTATTGGCTAGTAGAGCATTTAGCAGCTAAAGAACCAGAGATTTCCCTCAGGAGCTGAAGACTAAAATAGAGCTAAAAGGAGTGAATATTGGACTTAAAGGTGGACACAAACACCACTCCAAATGAATGCTAATGTTGCGCCGTATCTGCTGGATGTTTCAGTAATAAACTGTTTGCTAACAACTTTTTTAAGGGGATAATATTATGTCAATATTGTGTGTACAGCTTGTATTTGCTGCCCCCAAGTGACCAAAAGATCAGTTAATGAACATGAAGGTTAGGGAAAGATTGCTTTCATGATTAAAATAAACCAACATTGACTTTTGGTCGAAGACGAGATGCAGACCACAGTCTCTATGAGGACAGTCATGGTTCACAAGACAGCAGGTCACTTGTCAGCAGTCAAACATCTTTCTTTCTTGTTTTTCTGGTGGAACAGTGTTAAAGAAAGAATATAGAGATGTTATCCTTATGTCAAAGTACTGGTGAAATGTGTGTGTGTCAAATAAGGTATGTGGTGTAGCATCAGTAGTTCAACCTTTTCCAAAACAGCAGAAGTGGTCAGATCCATTATTTATGGAGTTCCATTCAAGGCAAAGACTGAATAAAAATACTCCAAACACCTTGAAGCCAAATGATTGCACTGTGGGTCCATAACTCCAGTATTTACTTCATTATCCTCTGTGTGTTCTCATTTACAAACCTCAGGTTGCCCTAGAGTGATTTACTGGAAGAGTCATGCTGCTTTAATGTGCCCACTTTATAAGTCATAAATACAACTTGTGGCAGATTCATGTACATTTCAGTCAGAAATATCTACATGGGCCATTAAATTAACAGCTGTCTCTGGGACATTTAGAGAGCTGATTCATGCTGCTATACTAGAATACATTTTTTTCCAAACTGTATATCATAAGATTTTGTTATTAGCAGGTAAAGACGTTTCACCTAAAGTGTACCTCACCTTAACCAAGTTGTTTTTTTTTTGCCACAACCTTTAACTATACAGGTGGCAGTCCAGAAAAGGCTGGATTTGCTTTTGTAGCACTGATGTTGGTCAATTTGCAGGGAATAAGTCCCTTAAGACTCTCCAGCTGATTCAGAATGCTGCGGCACGTTTACTGACAAGAACCAGAAAAAGAGATCATATTTCTCCAATATTAGCTTCTCTACACTGGCTCCCTGTAAAATCCACAATAGAATTTAAAATCCTTCTCCTCACCTTCAAAGCCCTAAATGGTCAGGCACCATCATATCTTAAAGAGCTCATAGTACCCTATTACCCCACTAGAGCACTGCGCTCCCAGAATGCAGGGTTCCTTGTGGTTCCTAGAGTCTCTAAAAGTAGAATGGGAGCCAGAGCCTTCAGCTATCAAGCTCCTCTCCTGTGGAACCAAATCCCAGTTTGTGTACGGGAGGCGGACAACCTCCTCACATTTAAGAGTAGGCTTAAGACTTTCCTCTTTGATAAAGCTTATAGTAGGGCTGACTCAGGTGACCCCTGAGCCCCCCCTTAGTTATGCTGCTATAGGCCTAGACTGCCGGGGGACTTCCTATGATGCACTGAGCTCCTTTCTCCTCCTCTTCCTCTCCATCTGTACGCCCTCATATCCCATCAATGCTTGTTATTAATTCAACTTCTTCCCGTAGTTGTGTGCTTTCTCTCCTCTCTCTCTCTCTCCCCCCTTCTGTTGCTTTCTGCAGGTATTTCTGCCTCCGGAGCTGTAGAGTCTGGGTCTGTGGTTGCTGCCGCCTGCTGCCCCCGTGCTCCTGCTCTGCACCTGCTGCTGCTGCGTTGTTTGTTATTGTATTGTTGTCTTGTTTGCTGGTGTTAACATCAATGCCATTACCATAATTGCCTTACATCCCTTATGAAACTGTACTGTGCTGTTGTATGTTCTTTTTCCTCCCCCTTCAGTCCACCGGTCGAGGCAGATGACCGCCCACCTAGAGCCTGGTTCTGCTCGAGGTTTCTACCTGTTAAAAGGGAGATTTTCCTTGCCACTGTCGCATAGTGCTTGCTCATGGTGGGAACTGTTGGGTCTCTGTAAATATAAAGAGTCGGTCTGGACTTGCTCTATTCGAAAAAGTGCCCTGAAATAACTTTGTTATGATATGGCACTATATAAATAAAACTGAATTGAATTGAATTGAATTGAACTGTTGTTAAGGTGGGAGGACTTGTTGTTAAGGTGCTATGTGTGGCATTTTGTGTTTCTCAAAATATAGAGCTGAAGTCCTGCCGTCACATCTGAGCTGGCTGCTGTTCCACTGACGGGGTTTACCCTCTGTATTCTAAGATAAGAGCTTGCTATTAGAAATGGAAACCTTCGTAATTTTAACAAAGTTAAACAACAGTTTATTTGTTAGAATACAAAAAACTACAGCTCATGAAGTTTTACCAGCATGGCAGTGTGCAAAATAAGGAATCTTTTCTCCCTTGTTCAAATTCACCAACACTCTCTGTACTCTGAATAATCTAAAACACACCTTTGCCGTTCAGGCCTCCCTGACCTGCTGTTGTTATTGTTAGCCATGTCTGGACTAGCTGCTGCTACTCAGCTGGCCTCTTTTGTATTCTGGTGAAGTTTAACCTGCTAAGATCTCAGATCTGTGGGAAATGGTAGGCCTAATTAAAACCGCTAAAATATATTAATTCATTGTTTGTCCATCCACTATTGTTATGTGAATATTAAGAGTTGGACACATTGAGATAATTCCCCAGTCAGTGACATTAAACCACTGCAGAAGAAGACGACGCAACAAGATGATGTAATAAATAGAGCATCAGTCAAAGCTCAAACAATGGAAAACATGATGGAAACCTGATTGAAATATGAGCTTTCTGTTAGTTTCATGTGTTCATGTGAGGAAGGCTACAGCCTCCTCCTTGCTCCACACAGATCTGATGTTTTCATCTGCTGACATTTTTAGTCTCTTCAGTGACGAGCCACATGATTCATGTCCATCATGATTTATTTGCTAAGTCTGTTTCCATTGCACATAGTTACATTTTGTTTTTATTGATGCACCAGCTTTTCTACCTCAGTCAAGGACAAAAACCTTTAATGCCATATTTCAACTGTTCATTTTCTGGTGTTTTTGTTGAACAAATAGTAAATGTGCATTAAAAACAGGTGGATGGAAACACACAAGATTTTACTTCCACATACGTTCAACTGCCCAAAATGTAAGTTTCCTTAGTAATGGTTTTATTTATTTTTATGGTAAATATTCAAATGTCTCACCAAATATTTCTATGATTTTTGTATGTTAAAATTTGACATGTAGCACCTTTAATTTTGATCTATTGCACTTAGTATAGTTAGGTTAAAAGATTCTGGAAATTAATAGTCTATGGGCAGTTACTGCAGGTTTAGCAACACAAATGTGTAGAGACAATGTGTGAGAAAGAGACAGGCAGGTCGACTCACAGACTGACAGAGACAAAGGGAATAGATTCCCCACTGCTCTTGTAGCTCCTTTTAACTCTGACGTCTGCTCTGTCGACGTGAGTGAGCTACTTTTTCTCTCCGTTTTCTGCTTCTGAAATGTCAAAGAAGGTGCTGTGGCTGCTGCGGAGCTGCTCTGTGTCTTTACTACCAGAGAGATGGTGAGAGTGTCACTGTAATTGTAGTATGAAGACTGCTATTTCTCTCTCTGTCTTTCTGTCTTTTCAGATTTGAGATTGCAGAGGAGAGAATTTTCTTCCTCATTAAAAACACTGAAAGAGGAGCAGAGTCTGGTAGCGGCCCACACACACACACACACACACAGAGAGAGATGCTCATACATACACCAATACACAAACATAAACATGCAGATACACTGAAGGTTCAGTCGAGCTAACTGAATCTGACAGAGCAATCACAGTCACATACATGCTTCTCTCTCTTTTTATCTCATCTCTGTTTCATCTCCCTCCCGCCTTCGTCCTCTCACCCTCTTCCTCCCCTCTATTTTACTGTCGCATTCCTGTTTTCCCCTCTGCTGCTTCATCTGTCCTCCTTGCTCCTGTTCTCCAATTTTCTTATTGCGTTTTACTTAATTACTGATTCAGCCTCTTCCATCTTTCTCTGAGCAAAATGGACTCAAACTGCAACTGATAAAAGAACACCTGGACTGTTTAATTTCCACTGAAGTGATTGGAACATGGAGAATAAAATAAACCATATGGTCATACTTAAAGTATAAACACTGACTTTAGTGATCACATATTCATTAGGTCATACTACAGAGTTTGGTGCTTCTATGGTCACAAGGACAGAGGAAGAGAGTAGTCTGAACAGTGATCAATTGTAATTTTAAATTCAACTTAAAATGAATTGTTGAGTAGAAATGTAACACAAAATGAAACCTGTACATATAAAGGTTATTTACAAACTGTCAGTAGCATCTTGAGGGTGTTCTTGTATGGTCAGAGTTTAACAAATTCAGTTTTGAAGTTCAGCCTTGAATACAGGGCCACAATAATCTGTGTTAGCATGCAGTATTGGCCTATGCCATAACATCTTGGCTATTGCTAAATGTGCCATGGGAGCACAGTTAGCATTACGCTGTCTGAAGATAACTGCAGGTTTGTTTAAAGTTACTTGCTATTACGAATACCCTTCAAATAAAATTTTGACTGTAGTTGGTAGCGTTACATGGATCTATCTCATATTCCATGTAATAAAAGCTTGAGAGGTCATCAGGTGAGGAACTTATACATTCCTCTATTTGTCATCTGTTGAAAAGCGTTCCTCAGTATGCCAATGATAATGTGCAGTTAGCCCGGACATGAAAAGTAAAGGGCAACCAACTCACACCAGCTGTGTCAGAGGTACAGTAAAGGTCCAATAGCCGGAGTGTGAATGTGATAAAATTGCTGCTTTTCTGGAGCATCAAGTAGGACAGCTGCATATCCTGATGTGTGGACTGGTGTCTCAGGTGTGTGGGCTTACTTAGAAAGCAACAGGTGCAGAAAGCGTTGCCCTTACAGTATTTTACAACCTGGGTCTTATTCACATACTAGGACATTCTGACTTTGGGTCATGCTAACTTTACCCTCACCACCTCTGCTGTACACTGACGTTTGGGAAACTCTGCCAAAACGTATATCAGAGCAAGCAGCGCAAGCCTCCCAAAGCTTTCCACATATCTTCAGTTTAACATCATCATCATCATCATCATCATCATTTCAAAAGTTTGTAGCCTCCTAGATTAGCCACTGTAGCGAACACAATATCATCCTTGTTTTGTGGCAACATGCTGGCTAACTAAATTAGCTTTCAGCCCAGGTTGAGAAATATTCCCTTGCCTAACACAGAGTGATAAGCAATAGTATGTCGAGCACATGCTTTATTTTCTAATGTATGTAAAACAGTTGGCTCATAACACAAGACATTGGAATCCAATTGTAATGTTTTGGATGAAAGTATCATGGAAATAATGAGTACATTTATTTTATGGAAAAAAGTGAGTATCCACAGACTGGATTATTGGACTGAAAAAAGGCAATGTTAACCCTTCCACCACCAAATTTACGGACTAATTTAAGAACACAATGATTCAATGGTTTTATGGTCATCATCAATAAAACAGCAAATTCAAAAGAGCCACAAAAAGATTGCTTGGTCTATGTTCCCTTAGAAAGTTTCCCTTTATCTGGAGCCAGCAAGTAATTACGCACGTAAAGTTAGCAGTCCAAACAAGCAGGTAGTTCACACATGTTTTCAGTTGCTTCCCCCAAACCCAGAGCCTATCAGGTGCTGAGAGGGGATTGATTTTGTGAGGAAATTGAAACTTGAAAGAACTACAGTGGCAAACAAAGTGGAAGCGGATGTTCCGCTGACACAGCGTATTATCATCACTCATGTTGTTTGCTAAAAGTGCAGCACTGCACCCAGGAGGATTTTCTCAAGTTAACAACAGTCCCATTGCCCAAAAACTGTACAGTATTGACTGTTCTTCTTCAAGTCAACAAAGAAGTCATATCCCAGCTCTCACTGGCTGTCTTTGATGTTTCCTTTTCTTCCCTCTCTGTCTGCGATGCTGGGTGGGTGGAGGTGGCGAGGTAATGTGATGCAGAGAAGCGACTGGAGCGAGACGGAGCTCCGAGAGAAAACCCAGGTTCACACCAGGGTGGCTTACACTGCTGCTTTTCTCTCTGTTCACACACACACACACACACACACACACACACACACATAGACACACACAAATGCACCTGCGTATACACACACAGACACACACAAGCACAAGCATGCATATTCACAGCTGTACACGCACATACAGTACTACCAGAAACACACACGCTCACACACACACAGACACATTCAGAGCGGCTTATGAGTTGTGCACCTCAATACCAGCTGCAGTATAGCCCATCTGTGAAAAGGTAAATTGAATTTTACAGGCACAAAGCCGACTCCCCTGCGGTCTTTAGAAAAAAAAGCTCCACTTTGTGAGTCTAAAGCTTTTCTAAAGCTTTCGTCTCTTCATCGCTTTTTTCCCCTTTCCTTTTCTTCTCCCCCTCCCTGTCTCTCTCCCTGTCTCTCTCTCTCTCTGTGTGGGGGAAATGAAGGTGTGAGAACCGCTGATCGATATGCTCATTAAAGAGTTGTGTCTTTGGGAGGCCTGCACAAAGAGCACAGAGGCAAACGCTGCATTGAAAAAGCCTGCTATATCACCATCCAGAACACAACAGCACCACCTTTCACAATCACAAAGAGCTAACGGAGAGTAAAACAAACTCTTTTTCTCCGTCTTCCTCCTTTTTCTCAACTTTGTCCTCCTCCTCCTCCTCCTCCTCCTCCTCCTATCTCCCAATGCCTCATTGCTTACCCAGAGATGTAGTTAAAGCACTTTTATTCTGCTTGTGCAGAGGATTTTCCAATCTGTCCGTGCCTCTATTATTAGAAACTCCCATACATAGCCTGTGTTTCTGTATTGAGTTAACACAAACAGCCATGCAGCTAGTCACTCTGCCCACACAATTAACCCCCACACACAGAGGTAGTGAGAAAACGCAGTTTGCTATGTTAAATTCTAATTAACTACAGCACTACCGCCTCCACTGCTCCACCGTGTGTGTGTGTGTGTGTGTGTGTATGTGTGTGTGTGTGTGTCAGGCAGGTGGGATAGACTCTGACAGGTTGAATAAAATTGCCAGTGCGAGGTATCCCATCTGTGCAGGATCCACCATATGCTTTTCAAAAACTCTGCAAGGTTTCCATGCCAAGTGATGGAGAGAGACTGACACTGTTCCATCTGTCAGTGCAGAGTCTATATTTGAGGTGTACAGGTTTAAACTGGGGCGGAGAGATTACTACAATGCCCCCCTCACTTTGAGCTGTTTGGCTGAAATGTCCCTTGAGAAGAGGATAAAAACAGAACTGGAGTCAAAGTAAAATGTTTTCAGTCTGGTAAATAAACTTATTCACCTTTGGGATAGATAAGAAGATCAATATCACTCTCATGTTGGCCCAATAAATATGAAGGTACAGCCAGTTAGCTTAGCTTGGAAAGAAGGGGAACTAGCTCACCTGACTACACCTGAATAAGGTACAAAGGTGCCTCTGAAGCTCACTCATTAACACGTTCATCTCATTTGTTTAATCTGTACAAAGAACTGAAATGACAAGTTGTGTGTTTGCAGCAGCTTATGTGCCGGCTACTTCGGACAATTTTTGCAACTTTTCAAAAATGTCAATCCAATGAGCATACTCACTTTATGCAGCTCCTGGCCAGATGTGTGCAGTTGCCAAAGTTTGCAGGATTTTAATTTTTTTCTCAAGCTTTCATCTTCATTCTTCACACAACTACTTCTGTCACTTTTCGTGTATATAACTGAGTGCAACACCATGAAGGCCTTTGAGGAGAGACTGTCTTAAAGCGTGTACAATTCACTCCATCGAGAAGACGGCAGGCTTTTCGCCTTGCCTTCCAGTGTGGCAGATCAGAACAGGTAGAGACACTTTGGCTTTCACATCCGGTCATACAACATGGGTGTACGAGCTAGTTTGTTTCAAGCATACTAAACCCTTTAAGTACAAAAATGACTTGTTTAGGGAATGATCATGGTCCTGGTTAAAAGAAACCCACACTGACTGTCGTATAGGAAATAAGCAGTGAACAGTGGCCTCCCAAGTCAAAGTCACATCCTGATTTTTTCTTAGAACATGTGATTCAGAAAGTAAAATGACCGGAACAGTACATAAAAATTCAGCTCACTTACGGAAACAATTGCAAATCATTGCTTCCACCCTTGGGTGCAAATGTTTGTGGCGTGTTTGCTCAGACCTGTGAGGGTGGATACGTTAGGATGGAGACTGGGAGGAGGGCTCCATTTGTGCCTCTGGTTCCCATAGTTGGACTGGCCAGCACTGGTTGCCAGGGTTACTGTATCCCTTGCGGATGGTCAGCTCGCTGTTGCTATGCTAATGAGAGTATATCAAAGCCACAAGCAGCAGCAGCTGCCTGTCAAGTGCATGTGTGTGTGTGTGTGTGTGTGTGTGTGTGTGTGTTTTATTTACAGTGTGACACAAAAGGGTCACAGAGAGGCCAGAGCTTTTAACTTGAAATGTCATGCCAATTAAGAATTTGTAAAATTAAGCAGGCAATATCAAACTTAGCATTTAGGCGTGGAGTTGCTCCTGATGGGATTTCTCTCTCTATCTCAGTTCTGTGTCATGGTCCCCACCTCTCCTCTCACCTCCCGACTGACTCCTCCTTTTACTCGCTCCTATTTCATTATTTACATCCCCTTCACTCCCTCTTTTTGGTGCAGTTTATCAGTTTAATCAGCTTGTGTGTGTGTGTGTGTGTGTGTGAGGCACGCGATCTGCATCATTCTCACATCCTCATAGTAATGCATCTTTATTAGGCCAGCAGCAGCCCAGGAAAGGAGTCTTTGCTATCACTGTCAATTAGCAGGGGAGCCGCTCGGGGAAGCGGCGTGCTTCTCCTTATAAATATCTCCAAAAAACTACACAGCACTCAGATGTATAGAAAGAGGCTTTCTCTTTATTAAAACACACTCAGAGCTGCAGTGCAAACCACATGAGAGAATGTCATCAGGCAGTGTAAGGTGCAGAGCTTTAGGTTTCATTTACTGAGAGAATCTTTTTTTAAAAAGGGAAAGGATGAAGGGTGCTTTGCTTTATTCAACACAGGGACAGATATTACATTATCATTTCATCATGGCTTTCTGGCAATATGGCTTTTTCAATCAGCGGATACAGACATTATTTATTCATAGATGCATTTTTAAAAGGCACACAAAATACAGCATAGCCACAGAGTTGACACAATCAAATATACATGAATATAATATTAGTGTGAGGTGGGGGGAGGGGTGGACGGTGGATAAATTAAACTTTATTCATGTGGAGAACAAGGAGAGGAAATGGAAAAAAGGATTGGAGTGGAGGACATTTACTACAGCGCATTTATTCCTCGATTTGCTCCACGATATTTCTTCACACAGATTTCTATTCAGTTTGTCCAAAGCCACTTCTGTGTGTGCGTCACTTTCTGTTAGCCCGAGTGAATCTCTACTGTTGGTGTTGAGAGTGTGTGTGTGTGTGGTCTGGCAGTATATCCTTGCTTTAAGGCAAGTGTCTCTTTAATGAGGCTTTGCTGCAAAAGGAGCTCCCTAGGACTTTTGACGTGCTCTGCATTTCAAACACACTCTCCTGCAGTACGCAGACCACTAGCACATCCTCTCCTCCATCACACACACACACACACACGCACACACACGCTGCCTCACAGGTTGATGCGGGGGTGTGTGTGTGTGAGTTTATGCCTTGCCATGCCAGAGCATTGATTGGTGGGTTTCCTGAAGAGAGTGAGAGACAACCATTCTGATGCAGTACACCTCTCTTTTCCCTGCTCTCACTCTCACACACTTTCTTTCTTTTGCCCTTTCTCCTTCTTCCTTCTCCGTCTCCCACTACAATACTCTCTGACCTCATGTTTATGTATCTCACTATGTTGAGCTGTTCGTCACAGCTACTCTGTCAAAGGTCCCTCCTCCTTCTCCATTTTCTCTCTCTCCATCTCTACCTCACGCTGCAAAGGCCCAGAGATATGAATAATATAAAAAGTCCATAGAAAATAGCATTACACACACTCAGATGCCGACGAACAGGCTGTTGTGTGTGTTGTTGGGTGGCAGTGAGCACAGAAGGCTAACGGGGTAAAAGAATTTGCAAGATGCTACAAACAACAAACACAAATCCTGTCAAACAAACTCAGGGTCTGGACGCTCCGAGCGGAGCAGCACTAATGGACAGATTCTGTGGTTTGCTATGTGCTCAATGGCTTTGGCCACATATTGGATCGGAGGAGTGGGCTTTTTGTTGCTTTAGACAATATCAGTGGCTTAGTAAATGTTATGAATTGGCTCACAAAGTGTGTTTGCAGTTTGAGCAGAAAGGCTCCCTGCCAGAGCTTCCTAAACAAAACTAGACTCAGCTAGTTTCCACTCATTTGGAGCTCTGATGAACTAACAGTTTCGAGAATTGACTCAAGATGCAATCGGAACAAGTATCGTCTTTCTCTGTGTGTGTGTGACAGAGTGTGTGTGTGTGTTTGTGTGACGCCACGCTTCATTGTTTTTCAAGGAGAATGAAGTGTTCAAGAGCAGATCAGCTCATTAGTGGCCCTGCTGAACTGCTCTTAATGAATGCTATCAGCCTCTAATGAAAAGTATTGTTCTTGAGCACAACTAAATCAAAAGGTGTTTAAAGCGCACACTCGCGGCGCACACACATGCACTTCATCAATGAGAGTTTGGCGAAGAGGTCTCTGATGGCGACTCAACACCATGGTTACAGGGGCTAACACCCCCGAGAAATCAAACTCTCATTTAGACCACAGCCACTGCTCAATACCTGCTCCCTATCGACCTGCTCCAGTGTGTGTGTGTGTGTGGATGAGAAAGAGTGTGAGAGAGAACAGGAGGTGGGGCAGGATGAAGAGAAAGGGCTGAAGGAAAAAGAGAAATTGATTTATCTCCCATTGAAGATAGTGATTTGGCATCAGATGGCGACAGCTGACCTGTTTACAGCCCCCGACCAATTAGAAAAGTTTTTCTCTGTTCAGCTCAATATACATTTCTTTCCATTTCGAGGCTGTACGGTGTGTGGTGTGTGTGAGCTCAGATAGCCTGGAGCAGTTGTGGAAGTTGTCAAGAGTTAAGGAGGATTCTGTTAAAGGTGATGAAAAAAATATAGTGTCCGTCTCGATGTGCGCCTCGTCGATGTGTAACCTCCAGCCCACTGAAACTGAAGACTCCAGGAGGTTTTCAGTGTTGGAACTAGACATAAATTGGGTATTTTGCTGGCAGAGTTGCTGCTGACTCTGCTGCTAGTTTTTAAAAAAAATTCTCATTACCCCTATTAAATCCTGACACTTAAGACTATTAAGCAGAACTGCTCTAAAACCCAAACTGTGGCAGTGAACCAGGTTACACTCCACATAGTGTCCCAGGAATGTTCCTGGTGAGTATTTACAGAAAAATGCAGTAAGTAGTGCTCTGAAATATTAAACACAAATCAACTGTGAAACACTGTGTTTTTACAGATGTTTTGCAGATGTTTTTAGTTTTCCAGTCAGTGGTGAAGGCCAGAGAGAGACATGAGGGATTTAACTCATATTTGGTGTTTTGATGTTGTACCTTGAGGATTTTACAAGCTCTTCTCCACAATGACCAAGCTGACAACCACTACTATTACTAGACATGGTGTAAGGACTTGGGTTTGTGTTTAATCACACAGCAAAAGAGATAATCATGGGGTTTCAGCAGTGGAGCACTTTAGGATTTTAGAAATACTGAGGTCATGAGTCCCAGGACACCCTAACCCGACTCCAAAAATAAAGTCACAAAAGGTTTTTAATTATTTTGATTTCAAGGGGCACTTCACTGATTTTATATATGAAATTCAGTTTATTAAAACAGTTTTACAATGTCTTCGGTGGCTCCGGAGGGAGCTTGCTAAAGTCTAAGAAAACACCCCTGATGATGAGCTTGAGACTGATATTTCTTTTACAGAATGGCTGTGTTACAAACAGGAGTTAGAAGAGGAAGTATAGGCAGTTTGGTGGCAGTGAGGCTCTAATGTAAGACGCTATTGAGAGTACGATCCAGTGTTTTTGGAGCTTGACTCATACTAGAGACTCAATCTTGGCTTCTGCCACTTTGATTTTGACAACATTTTTCCCAACTTTATGGAAGTGCCCCTTTAACATTGCATTTATTCAGTTAACCTTTCAACTATATTATCTGTACATTTTATATCAATCTCTGATCTGTGAATACCATGTATCTCCAAAATGGAAACTTTGAATGAGCTCAGAAAAACAGGCATGTTTTCAGCTTTGGGACAATGCAGTTTCCAGATAACCCAATGGGTTTTTAAATGGTTTATTTAGCCTAAGAAGGACAATAGTCTAAGTTTATCTGATACATGGTTTTTGCTGCCCAGTGATTCGGTACACTGCCAGGAATAAAAATCTGGTGAGGAAATAATTAATATCTTATTTATTAATATATTGATTGAGGCTGTAAAACATTTGATGGCAGCAAACATTTTCTATGAAATTGAAAAAAGTAAAATCCTAAACAGCACAGAGTGAGAACTTTGTCTCCAGGATGATGGCTGAACCTCTTCATCACCTCCACCCTCTCTGGACCAAAAGCGGGACATTTACTGACATCGCCTTAACAGAATTTCTCGGTCCAGAGATCCTAAATTTCAATCAGCTATGTCTCGCTGCTGTCAACACGTTCAATTGTCAGGTGCAGCTTTAACAGTGATTTGTAAATATATTTTACTCGACTTAATTTCATCACTCCTCAGGCATCGACCTCAACTCTCGAGGGTGTCAGAATTGCTTTTCCATCACAAATAGAGTATTTGGGGTTGGCAGGAGAACACAAAGCAAGATAGGATTGGTTGGGGTTGGGGGGTGAGGGCTGGTAATGAACATGGTGCAGACCCGAGGTTGGCACAGCAGGCAGCAATCTAATCAGCGCTGCGCCTTATTTTCATCTAGACATGGGGGAGAATTAGATATTTAATGGTGGCAGTTTTATCTTCCAATCACACGGCTGAGGTCTGCACCATAGACACCTTGTTAAGGGGCTAGATGTGTCCAATCAGCCGGCGTAGGTGGGCTGTCAGCGTGAGTTCGTACATGTGTGTGATTGAGTGTGCATGGCTGTTTTTAGCTGGTTAGCACTCTCCAATCAGTGGCATTTGTGTGTCTGCGTGTGGCTCGTATTGGCGTTTGATGTCTGTAGCCTGGCACAAATTGGCAATCAGGTGAGGTTGGCATGGACGAGGGCCTCTCCTCACCGGGATCCTGACTCCAATTGGCCCCTTCTCTCCTCTCCCATCGTCTCATCCCTCTCTTCCTCTCTCACTGAAGCCATTTTAACTTGACCCTGACAGGTGCTCCTGACAAAACCCATTACAGTCTCAATTACGCTATATACCCCCCCCCCCCCCCCCTCCTCCACTCATTTTTATCTCCTCTCTTGGCATCCCTTTCCCCATTCCCTCCTCTGATGCTTCAGGACTGGTGGGAGCTGTAAGCGGGCTGTGTTGGCGCTTCCCTCCTGACTCTATCACCAGGCTATCAGCGCTCTGCATCGCCAGGAAATTAGCCTTGGTGGGACCATCACTTTCCTCTTCATTAGGAAAACAGAACAGATGTGGGCAAGGGAAGGAGAAAGTAATGGAGGGACAACAGACTGATGCATGGGAGGACAAGCTGGAGGGGAAAAGACTGCCAGAGTTGAGGGTTCCATTCCCCGAAGAAAGGTACTAACATTGTCATGAATCTTGTCATGAATCAGATGGCGAGTGGTTACCGCCTCATCCTCCATTGATTCCAATGTCAACTTGGTGGCAACCCTGTTGCCGAGGTAGGCGGCAGTGGCAAAGAGAGATTGGGCAAGGACATGTTTCCCCTTTATTTGACAGTGACAGTGGACATATAGAAAGGCCTCTTGGGGTGAAAGAGAGGGTTAATGCCATGCAATAATGATGAACGTTTTTAGCTTACCACTGTTGCTCCACCACAGCAGCTAGCTTTACTGCTATGTGAGTACCCTGAAGGATACACATCAGCTTCAAGGTTTGATTATCCAGTTTGGGCCAATAAACAATGTTCATGATTTTACAAAATAAATCTCAATTTCTAACTCAAAGTCCACTTACTAGCTTTCAACTATATCTCATGGTCTTCATGGAATTTGCTCAGTTGTTATGAAGGTCCACTTTGATTAATGGAGCACCTAAAAGTGACCATGGATAAAAATAAACTGAGCAAACTCCATCTGCTGATGAAGACCAGGAGCTTCATCAGCTAGTAAGTGAGCCTTTAAGTGAGTTTATTTTGTATTTTTGTCAAACTAGTATTTCCACAGTCAAGAATAAACTGCAACCTACTCTATTAAATTGGGATGAGATTAAAGTAGGTGGATATCAGCAACCTAAAGCATATTATACTTTTTCAAACTGTAAGCTGCAATTTTCAACATGACATTTCCTTTTGAGTTCATACTGACATGTTTTACTAACCAAGATAAACTCCATACTTGTAACCCAGTGTTGAGCATGTGAGAGCCATGTAGGATTTGGAAATGTATCTGCAATTTGCTATTAATCTGCAATTACTGAAACTGACACTCCCACCATTTGCATGTAAGCAGCACACGCTAATCACTGCTGTGAAACGGGCTCCAGGTCAGGTGGAAGGGTCAGATGTAGCTGGTAGCATTTGGTTTCTGAAAGCAGCTTCAAGCAGCTGCTTGAGTTGCGCGTTAGAGATTCAACTCCTCAATGGGACTTAAGTGGTGAGGGGCTTCTTTTCCTTGAGCAAGGCACTATCATGGGCAGGGTTATGGGGTTGATACAGAGGGTAAACCAACACACTACCCACTGGATTAAAGGAATAGTTTGGCATTTTGGTAAATATGGTTATTCGATTTCTTGCCAAGAGTTTCGTCTGCTTCCAGTCTTTATGCTAAGCTAATCAATTCCCACATCCCTACAGACAGAGGGTGGTATCGTTTTTCCTTTCGCCGTGTTTCTGAAAATGTGGAACTATTCCTTTAAACTGGGAACAGACCCTCTGACTCAGTTCAGAAGTAAGAGCAAGGCTCTACCATTAGAGTTCGTTCCCTACTGGGATCTTTAATAGTAGGAATTTATGTATGCACTCATTATACAGCAAAGATCCTTGGATAGAAAGGCATATATTAATATTATAACGTTATCTAACCTAGCTGTGGTTCAGTCTCTCTTTCTCTCACATTTTACATTCACTTCTCCCTCTTTTTTCCTTTTTTCTGCCCTTCTACTTCTCCTTTCTCTTTCCAGCGGTCGGTTCACCATCTTTTCTGAAGGGGGGGGGGGGGCTGAAGGAGACGGACGAGAGGTACAGGGAGCAGCGAGGGATGAATCTCCCTGCCGTCTGTAACACTCTCTGCTTCCTTGGCTCTTCCCTCATTTCTGACCCAAATCTAATGCGACAGGACTCGTTTTCACTAACCCCACCCACGCGCGCACACACACACACACAGACCTCCTCCCACCTCCCTCCTCCCCTCCCCGCTATCACAGGAGTCATGCACCACCCCTCTATTTTTAGCTGTTTGTCCTTGAGTTACAATCCCTGAAAATTGCCATGATCCATAAAGGACTGGGTTGTGGTGCTTGAGGGAAAACACCCCCCCCCCCCCCGATACAACCTCCAAGTGTGTGTGTGTGTGTGTGTGTGTGAGCAACAAATCGTTACCAATTTCAAGTCTTTCACCATTACTGGAGCGAATATTCCTCTCATTAAAGAAGTGAAATGGAGGGAGCGTTAAATGAGTGTAATGCCGACGGATCAGGCTGTTCTTTTCTCTGTCCCCCACCACACACACACACACCACTCATCCCCCGCCTCAGAAAGTTATCCACTGTAGCCAATTAGCATGACTGCTCTGTCTAGCATTAGCCCCCCTCTTCCGTATCCAGCTCTCACTCTCATTACCGTCTTTTTCTCTCTTCCACTCCCATCCTCCAGCCCCTCTTCTCATTCTCTCTCTTTCTCATCAGGGCTGCGTCGTAACACACTGAATCATAATAGGTGCTCTACACTGTGAAATGGCTTTAGCTTTGTCTCATTTCACTGCTTGTAGCAGGAGAATGAGTAAACAGACAATCTATTCCACCCAGGCACAGACACACACCAACAGACACAATCAGGGCCGTCCATTAATCTGACATAAAGCAGCTTTTTGCCCGCCTGAAGAAATCCCTGATATTCCGAGTCAGAGAAAGAGAGAGTGGGGACTAATCTATGGGAGCTGCCATGCAAAGCCATGTACTATCCACTGATAATAAACAGATGAACCCAACGAAGAGGAGAGTGTTGGGAGAGATGTGAAAGATGGAGGAGAGGAAGAGATAGCAGGTGAATCAGGTGGAAGGCCGAAAGGTAGACGGAGAGGAGAGAGAGGATGGATGGGCGGATGCGGGGGGTGGCAGGGGAGTGCGGCGGGGGGTGGAGACGGCGGCACCGAGGCATATTCTAAGCCCTGAATGTAAATATGCGTAAGGGGATTATCACAGAGTGCCAGGCGGCACTTTTGGGGCTTTGTTTCTGTGACACCATGACGTTGGCTTTGTTTCCCTGACAGCAGACGTCGGTGCGTGTCATTGTGTGTGTGCATGTCATTGTGTGTGTTTGTGTGTGACATCCAGGCATCTGTTTCCTGCTGGAAAAGGTTAATTACATCTCCACTGCCTGACTGGATGTGCCATGCATAATCACACACGTTAATGAGACCTGTGTGTGTGTGTCTTTGTTTCTCCATGTGCATCCTGAAAAGGCAGTCCTACAGCAGCCCAGTAGATATCTTAACCACTTGTTCCAGGTTTGAAAGTCTATTGTTACAGCCAAGAAGAAACACAAACACACAGACAGTCACAAACTCACACAGGTGACAGCTGGAAGCGCACCGCAGTGGCATTTACGGACAGACACTCCACTCCCACCAGGGGACATTAATTGATGGGTCTGCATCAGTGTGTGTGTTTGCTCATTCTGACCCTTGACTCCTATCTTCACACTCCAGCTAAGCTGCTGATTGGACAGCTGCTCGGCTTTAGATTGGGCCCAGCTCAGCGTGAAAACCGAGATGGGCTCCGGCCCTCCATGGGTGACTTTGGAAATGACTGTACACTTTCTCACTTGGCTGAAGTTTTCACTAAGTTGATCTGACATAAGCAGGTAGGTGAGGAGGTGCAGAGCTCTGTGTAGCTTTGGTTGAGAAATAATGAATTTCTGGGGACGTCATCTCTTCACACCTTGTACAGTACAGCAGCTATGGCAAGAGACAACTCAAACAAATAAAAAATGTTTTTCTGGAATCACATCAGCAGAAGCAAAGTTCTCAGTCAGCTGCCAAGGGGAAATTAGAGTGCTGCAGGGATGGGTAATGGGGATGAGCTCAGAGTTCACAGGCTTTTATTTTCATTAATCTGATTCATCTTGAGGAATATGGATTAAGACTGCGCTACGGTTGTTGAGTTTAGACAGTTTAAAAAGTAGAAAATGAGTAGTCGCAGATACTACTGAAAAAGATACAGTATTTCCAAAATGCCTGATTAATTCTGAATTTTCAATAAAAGCATGTGCAGGCTGAAGCCCCTTTACCATCCCTGGGATAGTTTCCCCAAACAGCCTGCACTGAGCAGCAGTAACCCTCCAAGTACATTCCAGTCTGTTAAAGGATAAAACCGCGGTGAAGGTGAGGAGACTGCAGCTGACAGTGCCGCTGTCACACCTCTGTCTCCTGATCCCTCCATCGTTCTACCTCCTCACCCTCCTCTTCCTCCACTTGCTCCTTTTTCTTCTTCTTGTGTCTGTGGCAGAAGCCGTTCAGGCCACAGAAGCAGGCACAGGTGAAGGGCATGGCCTACCTGACGCACCGCATCCACTTCACCTGCAGAGGGGCGGGGTGGGGGTGGGGGGGACACAGGAGGTGCAGGGTGTTAAAATGTTTCACCTTCATCTGGCAATCTGCCAAGACATCACACTGCCCATGAGGAGCTTTCTCCCGAGAAGCCTTTTGAACACACATGGACATCTGGAATCAAAGAAGAAGAAAAGGCTTTTCATTCTTTTATATATTTTGACTGAACTTTTAACTGAACTCTTAACTCTTAACTGAGCAGGTAGTTGCCATTTCATCCTGTGCAGCTTTCAGCCTCCTGCTACAATACAGGCATCAATGTTTAGCACTGACCTTATTCTTGTAGTGGCTACTTTGAACACACAAATTGGTCAATTCTAGCTAATGAACTGGAATATAAGTACAACACATATGGGAGGACTTTCACATGAGAACGACTGCTCTGAGGAAGACCTCTTGCTGAAACATGTTAGCCGTGATATTTTAATAAAACATGAGGCTCTACAAACGGCCTCAACAGTGTGCCATCTTTTTCTGTTTTTTAAAAATGTATTTATATATATTTTTTCAATGATTCTCTCTGGGGTTAATACAGCAGTGATGGGCCAAATATATAAAAATGAGAGCCACAATGGTGTTTCTTATGGAGCCTCCCTGGGGTCAGTTGAGAAAAGAAAAGAGCCATGTGTAAATCTAGGCTCTCGCTTTACAAATCCGTGCAGATGGATGATGATCCATGCCCACAGACTTGCAAATGACTTCTTTCTTCAGAGAACAAGGAATGGAGCATTTCTACAGCAACCGCATCATTATCTAGATTAAAGAGCAGATTTAATGCTATATTGTGTTTTGCATTGGACGTTTCACAGCTTTTATTGTGTAACATTGTATTTATTGTGCTTTTCATTCCAAAACCAACCTCCGTGGGCATGGATTATGAATCTGAGAGCAGGGTTTATAAACCGTGCACACAGATTTGGAAGACGAAAGTCCTGAGCTGTGTCTCAAATCGCGTACTCCCGTTAGTACACTTACATGCAGTATACTGTGTACACTATGTACTGACTTGTGTAGTGCATTAATTTTGACAGGGTAGTGTCGTCCCAAATCGAATACTGCTGTTGTGCGCTTACCGGAAATGACAATCGCAACCTTTGACCGCGTCTTCTTTTTCTTTTTAATGATGGATTGCATCCGGGTGGAGCATTATCACCAACATTTACTGCGATTGCCACACGCCGAAATATCTGCCAGCACATTTGCTCACTTGACTTCAATTCAATTATATTAAAAATGAATAAAAAATTAACATGCTTTTACTTTTAGCCATAACAATCGCAACCGCAGACGCCATTTTCATACGTTGGTGGTCTTCCCCTTCCGCTACGTAGCCAAGATGGCGACCGTTGAGGGTGAGAAGTGTGCAGCATTCCACACTCAGCTTTCTGACCGTTTTGTGTACACCATCCGGGTACTCAGAGTACACTGCATTTTGCCATACTTACCAGTGTGAACGCACTTATGCACTCAAAATACTAAGTTTGAGTATGCAAGTACGCGATTTGGGACACAGCTCAAATCTAAACATGGCTCTTTTTGTTTCTCAGCTGAGCTGAACAATGTTGCAATTTAACATGCAACATTGTTAATAGTATTATGAGGGATAAAACATGTTGTTTTACATTTGATCAGGTTAACCATGACACAGTTGAGGATATGTTGCTCTCTCTTTCAAATGACACATCTTCTGGTATAGATAACCTGGATGGAAACATTTTTAATTGGCGCTAAGCTGCTTTCCAAACCAATATGTCATATTTTTAATAGATGTTTACTCAGTGGGACTTGTTTGGAAAGAGTCTAAAATCATACCTTTACCCAAAGATGGAAAAGCAGGTTTTACTGGCTCCAATTGTAGACCCATTAGTATACTCCTTGTGCTGAGTAAGATACTTGAGAAGATCATTTTTAATCAAATGTTAAATTATTTGAGTAGAAATGGACTACTTACAAAGCACAGCATGTTTATAGACCAGGGCACTCTACTAGTACTGCATTAGTACACATGACTGATCAATGGCTAACACATATGGATGAAAGGAAACTAGCTGGGGCTGTGCTCTTGGATTTTACTGCAGCTTTTGATGTCATTGACCACAGTATTCTTGTCACCAAACTTAAATGTTATGGTTTTTCACCTTTAGCTCTTGCTTGGATGAACATGTTACCTCTATGGTAGAACACAGAGAGTGTTTTTCATTGGCAGTTTTTCTGACAGCAAAAAAATATCTTGCGGTGTTCCACAAGGGAGTTGCTTGGGTCCACTTTAATTTTCAATTTTTATAATTTAAAAAAAAAATATGTTGTTAAAAATGCCAATGTTGTTATGTATGTTGATGACTCAACTTTGTTCTGTGCTTCACCAACATCAATGGAGCTGAGAGAGAATCTACATGTTGAGTTGCATAGCATTACTAAATGGGTGAGAGTGAACGAATTAGTGTTGAACAACAACCAAAACTAAATGTATTGTATTTGGTAGTAGGAACGTTCTAGCTAACACTCACTAGCTGCACTCATTTGTCTTTAAATGGGATATCAATTGAGCAGGTCACTAAAACCAAATTAGATAATTTATTGTTTTGGTCTGATCAGATTGATCACATTGTTTCAATGATGGGTAAGGGCATTGTAATTTCAAGGAAATGTTCTGCATTTATTCCATCATCTGTTATGACTGAAGTTGTTCGGCCACTTGCTCTGTCACACCTGGAGTACTGGCCAGTCATTTGTGCTGCTGAGAAACATCTAAAATAACTTCAAATTGCACAGAACAGAGCAGCCAGATTAGTCCTTCATTGTTCTTTCCGTGCTAGTGTGTGGTAGATGCATAAAAGATTATCATGGCTAACTGTTGAGGCTAAAATAAAATCTTGTCTTGTGTTATTCATGCAAAATGTCATTTGGAATAATACACCACTCTTCTTTTGTGAAAAAATAGTATATACTGGTTTTTATCATAGGTATAATACACGACAAGTGAGCACTGGTTTTCTGGTGGTGCCACATCCACGAACAAACTGTATGATGAGAACTGTTCTTTATAGAGCTTCCTCTACTTGGAATATGCTCCCCACCAGCATCACACAGATCAAGAGTAGATGTTCTTTCAAAAAGTCACTAAAACAAAAACTGATTAATCTAACATAGATGTTATTGAGGTTAATGCACTTTTGGAACCTTTTTGATTGTTTGCAATTTGTTTTCGTTGCTGTGTATTTTGACAAT